>JAQBSW010001508.1:0-131370 GCA_029291075.1 Eudiplozoon nipponicum | reverse complement strand
ACCAAAAATATGTAATATATTTGTATAAGGTTGTTTGAAAGTTAATGATGAAAAATTAATTAAAGGAGCTCAGCTTTATGTATATCACCCGTGGTTTGCAAGCGTGAAGAACTTGAACTTCTTTAGCGTTATCAAGCATGTGTGCAATCAAACACGTGTGCGTAATATATATATATATATATATATATATATATATATATATATATATATATATATATATATATATATATGTGTGTATTATACTTCTTTAACAAATTTCTATGCAAGACGACCGATTGGAATCAAAATTTGTTCCTTCGTAAACCATAGAAGTTCTTTCATCCCCAGGCTTTTGTTACTAGCTCCGAAGAGAGAAGTCCATTCTGGCTGGCTTCTAATTTCCACTTTTCCTCTCTGATTCTAAATTTCTAACTCTTGACTCTCTGATACCATTTCTATTCTAATTTTTCATTCTATCGCACACAAATAGAAAATACTTTACCACATTTTGCTCAACTAATTATTTTCCTTTTGTTTCAGCGAACGACTGAAAATTTGAAAAGTCGACTGGACCGCCCGACGGTATACATCAGATATTGATTCCCCCTCGCTTACCATCATTCATGACCTCGCTCAACAGAAGCCTGTGAACCTAGCACGAGAACGCCTCAATCTAGTCGACTTCAACCTAATCAATATTACGCTACAGAAATTCAATATCCACGACAAAGAACTCCGTCGGTCTACTTCTGCTACCGGTTTGCCATCACTTTCTAACTCACACTCAAATTCGTCTGTACGACACCAACCTACCCCGCATTGATGCTCGGACCCTTCGTGGATTGTACTTCAGTTGATCCTGTCTAGTCAAATGGAATCTAACTTTTTCACCAGGTTGAACTATCGTGAAGTTAATGAAAGAACTTCCCTTCCTTAACTCCCACTCCCCTGTGGTCATCACAATTCCATTCATCTCCGCATATCCTAGCTTTGATTTGTTATTTCAATGGTTGGGCCTGTCGACCTTTGTTGCCAAATAAATGTCTGGAATATTGGCTTCTGAGCATGTGTGATGGTTTTTGAAGCCGTTTTATATTGCCTTATCCGAACCTTAGTGGATTAGTGCTACCAATTCTGAAATTAACAGAAATATAAATAGACCCGTTTGAACGAGACTACCACAATATACCTTTCTTTTTTGCTGAAATTTTGCAGACATAAAACAAATAGAAAGGATTCCGGAAAAGAAGAACCGAAATGCAACTATAAGTTTATTCACCCCGTGTTTACCTGAAATACATCTGCACATAATATATCGAGCTCCAAGAAGTGACGTTACTTGGTGGTCTGAGCATCGGATAACTAGTGAAATCAGTCTTCCATATATTGTTACCATGATGAACCAACTTATCATGAACGCACTGCGCAAGAAACTTTCGAATTCAGAAGAAAATATACATAGTCATTAATGAAAAAGAAAGAATGCACGACGCTGACCACATCCATACCTCTATCATTATGACGTTTTTTTCTTTTCTTCTTTTTAGCTTTATCATGTATCTTTTTCTCTTTGAAGTACTCTGCCATAGGATCATCGGCATGTATCTTTTCTTTCAAATGCTTCGTTAAATCCTCATCATCCCGGTGTCTCGCTAACGGTTTTGAGCTTTCATATTTGTCATCTAAAATCTTCTTTTTCGTATCTTCAATTGTTTTAATACTTGCATATATTAATAAAACCTTCTCACCCCTTAGACCATTGTTGATATTTCTCATTAATCAGTTCATTTTGCTTAGCTTTTTCTTCTTGCTCTGCGGTTGGTAAGGTATGTTTTTTATTCCTAACTATAGTTTTGCTACCAATTCCCAAATCCTCAGGAGTTGCATCCAAAAACGCAGCGTTTTGTAGTATATTATATGCTTCACTTGTAAGAGGAATATCGCCACTTTAATTAGACAAACTATGGTTACCTTATATAGTTGACAGTTATATCAGTCAAGCGCTTTCTTTTTGATGGTTTGTCTAAGTAGCGCTTAAGAGCTTCTTCTTTGGATACAGACTTAACCTTTTTAGGCTCCATAAATGAAAAAATAGCAAAGATTAGAAACAAGGTATAAATAAAGTAAACATTTTAACAACGAGGGCCACCAATCTCACAATTAAAAAATAGGTCGAATTTATAGCCTACAAGCAACGATATGAATTATTTATAAATCATATAAGTAACAAAAATATAACATGCAATAAAACAAACCCGGGGTATCTCAATAAGTGCAAAAAACTTAGTAAACACATCAGCTTCAAGTAAATGCCGTACGACAATACAAACAAGTTTAGGTGCCGTGGAGGCTGAGAATAAGCAATGCTTCTCGCCCTTATTAGGGCCGGAATTGTGTTCTGTGGGAAAAGGCGAGTGTAGAGAAAGATATGTCCTCCGACAATATTAAAATGATATTTATTGATTAATTTAAACCACCGTGGCTAATTGAAACCAATATTATTTGAAAAAAGTTATTCGTTTATTTTCTAGAACATTCTTTGTTTAAATATTTGGCAGTACTGTAACGACACAATTCAATCGCCGACATATTGCGTAAATTAAATTCAAATTTATTTACGTTGCACCAATGAGAAAAAAGCAAATTGCCGTTTAACCACGTGATAAAACATTTCTCCAACGAAAGTTGGCAAAAGCAAAAAAGCTAAAGAACAACCAGGAGCGGAGTCCACCTACTTCTGACTACGACATTATAAGAAATTTAACAAGAGAAGATACTAAATCAAAAAACGAAGTATCGTTAGTAAATGTCGTGGACAGTGGGGGGAGAGGAAGTATGGCTTCGAGGCCCGGAAAACGAATAGTAAAGAAGCCAATAAGGTTGAATCAGTAATAGTCGACACTTGTTTAGATAAGTCGATTTCTACATTTAATTTATTTTATGCTAACTTTCGCAGTGTTAAGAATAAGAACTTTTTGCTGTCTAATTTTATATTAAGTAACGACTTTGATTTTATAATATTATCTGAAACTTGGCTTAATAAGGATATTAAAAGTCATGAATTTGATATTCCTCAATATTCTTTATTCAGAAAGGACAGATCGCTGGATAAAAGAGGTGGAGGAGTACTCATTTATAGTAAATCGGTATTTAAGGCGAAAATTTTACATATTAGTGATGATAATGCTATCATTGATTTCCTATCTATACAATTTGATAATCTGATCTAAACAGCGGTTTACAGACCGCCGTATGCTACTTTATTTGATGATCAAACATTTACCAATTCTCTTCAATCTATCTTTGACCACCATGGCTATAATGTAGTGGTAGGTGACTTTAATAAGTTACAGGACTGTGAAATAACCAATTTTTTTTCTAACCATGATCTCAAGCAGATTATAAAGGAATCAACTAGAGGTTCGCAATGCTTAGATCATGTATACTTAGAAATTGAAATGGTAAAATCGCACAGCTATGATGTTGTCAATTATTTCAAAGAATTGGATCACAAACAAATTATTTTACAATGGACAATCTTGAGTGGCATAACACAGAAACTAAGTTTTGAAAATGCACACGTGCACTGTTCCAGAATCAACTGGAAATTTTTTAGAGAATTAAGTATACTGATTGATTATGAGAGTTTTTATTTCTTGAATACTGATGAATTTGTTTCTTCTGTTTCATCGTTATTATCTATTTTATTTCAGGCAGCTACGTTTACGGACATTATACCGAAACGAATTAATAGGAAACTGTGTAAACTAAGAATTAAACGAGATAATATAATAAAGTGTAGTCTTATTAATAGTATTAAACAAATGAGATTAGATTCCATTGATAAGGAAATTAATTCATCACTGCTAATAATCCGTCAAAGATCAGAACGAATTATTTTGGCCAAAATGAAGAGTAATCAAACTCCTCACAGATTACAGTAAATACAAGGAAAAGTTAAAGCTTATTCTACCTGTGGATAAAACTGAGTATGGATTTCTGTGTGAATTGGAGGAAGTATTTGGCAATTTGATATGCAATCCACAGAATGGGAGAGATTTTATAGAACCATCTGATTCTTTGGGAGACCAGAAACCAGGACTTGTTATTGACAGTGATGAATTGATAAAATTGATGTTAAAAATCAAATCAAAAAAACAAAAAGATCACCTTGGTATTTCGATTGATAATTTGCTTCAATTACCTTTAAAATTTATGAATGTACTCTGCAACTTTATAAATATAATTTTAAAGAATGGGAAATTACCAATCGATATACTAACGATAGTGGCTAAGCCGTTGCCAAAAGTAAGTAAGCCAACGTGTGCTAGTGATTATAGATTAATCTCTATTATCCCTTCGTTTTTGAAGATAATAGAATGATTGATACTAGATCATTTAGAACGTATGTTACCGGCTGATTTTGACTTATGTCAACATGGCTTTACGAAAGGTAGATCGACAACTACTAATATGCTTTCCATGTGGAAACATGTAATCACATTAGACGAGAATAAGTTAGATGCATTAATTGTATTTGTAGATATCTCAAAAGCTTTTGACTCTATATCTTTTGATGCTATTTTGAATGCGATTAGTTTGTTGAATATTGATCCGAATATTTCTAGATTACTTAAATACTATATAAATAATCGACGAATGAGTATTCAAGTAAACGATTTGATATCAAAATCGAAACGAGTAACGAGTGGAGTTCCACAGGGATCAAGCTTGGGGCCAATTTTATTTAAAATCGTATTTGCACATTTGGAAACTAAGATTCTTAACGGTCGAGTTTGCAAATTCGCTGATGATTTAAAAATAATCTTCCCAATTGATCCGAAGAATTTCGAATTCTCCAAAAACAATGTGACATTAGATTTGTATGATTTGAGTAAATATTTGATCACACTAGGGCTGAGAATAAACAATAAAAAGACGAAAGCTTTAAAAATAGGGAACAGAACAAACTTTCATTATGTTTATTTTCATGATGTTGTTATTAATGATGTGTTTGAGATTAAACTTATGCAAGAAATTAAGGATTTAGGCATAACTATTCAATGTACAGCTTCTACTGAGAGACATATTGAAAGTATAGTAGGCAGTGCCAAGAAAAAGTTGGGCATTAATAAATCGAAATATCTTATCAAATGATATAAAACTTCAAATGTATATAATATGGATTAGACTGGTACTAGAATATGCTGTCGCTACTTGGAATCCATTAAAAAAGGGTTTGTCTAATAATATAGAAGCTGTACAAAGAAAGGTTGTGAAACATATTAGTCCTATTTCTTGCACTATATACGCCTCTAGATTACAGTTTGTGTCATTGCAATCACTGTGGTTTCGGAGGATGTGTTATTGTATAAACGTTTTCCATTTGAACCAGTGGACTGGTGCCTATATGACTCCGATAAGAAAGAGTCATGAAGTTGGAACTAGATCTGAACATTTGGCAATATCTCCTCCTTTGGTGGGGAATGTAGCGAGCAAGTTATTCTCTTTCTCGAAAATCTACAAAATTTATAACCAATTGCCGAAGGAGCTTAGAGAAATGCCTCCATCTAAGATGTCTTTTAAAACTTTATCTACTGAACTTGAAAAAGTCTGCAATCCTGCTGATATTTGTTATTCTTTTGATTATGATAATACTTTCTCATGGTTGAATAAAAGACAAGGATAATTGTTATCGAAAACAGATTTTCTAGAGATTTTTATTTCCAAGTTTTGTATTGTTATAATTGAAATGTTATGCACTATTTCTTCTAATTAGTTAACATTACATACAATCAATTGCTAGTCATGGTTCTCAATTTTGCATAATGTTACACTCGAATTATACATTAATTGTTCCTAATTTGATAATGTATATATTATTCTTTTCAGTTGAACTTTCTGATATTGATATATTGTATTGTACAACTAGTGAGATATACCTATCTACATGATATTAATTGCACATTTATTGTGATGTGATAATTTTTTATATATTGTACAATTTCCAATTTTATTATTTGATGGAATATGTGTGGTTTGAATCCAAATAAAGATATTCTATTCTATTCTATTCTATTCTATTTAACCACGCTTAACCAATAGTATGCAAGTACACATATTGCATGCTATTTAAGCACGGTAATTTACCATGCAAGTCAGTGGGTCGTATCTGCGTTCTGCCTCGTGTTACACATGTGCGTGCTGTCGGCTGTCAATACCTACGCTGGATATTGATTTGTTTCACCAACAATTGGCAACATTCGTGACTCACCGTGTTGCACTTCAGCCAGCAAGACGAGCCAATTAATGCAGAACTTCAACGAAGTTGTCTACACATGATAACAACAGCAGGAACCACAACCAGAGTCCACCCAAGGAACAGAACATCAACTTACATATATATAACTTACGCGAACGCCGCCAAGGCCCTCTTAAGGGCCCCCATATCAGTAACTAATCTCTATTCAGAGCACCTTAACTGAGTTTGTAACGTCGTACGGCATTTACTTGAAGCCGGGGCGTTTACAAAATTGGCGACCGCGCCAGGATATTGATTATTGTTCTGATTTTTTTTGGTATAAATAAAATTGACTTCCTTTTTCATCTATTTGGGATAAATAGATTGACATTTGTATTTTCTTTACCCTGATTGTGGTTTTCTGGGAAATCTGTTGGGTATATATTCGTGGATTTGTGGGGATAATTATAATACATTGTCATCAAAGACCAACTGGGCCTCTATTTAACTTTCCTACGTACGAAACGGCACCGTACGTACTCGTCAAACTCAACTGTGGAAGCTGTTTGTGAGTAAGCGTTTCGTTAAAGTTTATTTATACATTTTCATATTGCTTATAAATTTATGCTTTTAAGATCCTGTAAGATTGTTAAAATGTCAGGTTCAATTTTAGATATTGATGTTCCTGTTTGGGATGGAGATAGTGAGCTATTCTTTATGCGCGAAGACTCCGCTTTCTCCCCGTTTCCTGATTATGACAGTCATCAAAAACTGTCGAAGGTTTTTGCTAAACTACCTTCTGAATTGCAGCGACGGATTTATCCTATGCTTGAGGCCATTAGGAAGCTACCTAATCCCATTTTGGGCCTACAAAACGAAGTAGAATCCTTGCTTGGACCCACGGAAACTGAGCAGATAATAAACAAATATGCGCAGTTAGATATGCCAAATCTTGGCCCCATCGAAATATTGAGGGAATTACGGAAACGTTGGTATAAACCAACATTTCTGACCATGAGGCTAAGGTTGTTTTTATTAACAATCTTCCCTAAACATTAAAACTCTTTGCCAGACAGCTCCCCAACACTCTCTCTATAGATGACTTATCTGAGATATGTGAGTTAGAATATAGGGTTTTGGAACCCAAAGTGAATCCATCATCCTTTTCTTTACCCCCGCAAGATGATAGAATCTCCTCTTTAGAGAGAACAGTGGCGAACATGGCCAAAGTTCTAGAAGGTTTGGCCATTACCAATTCTGAGATAAATCAAGTGAATTCTCGACCAAAATTCGTTTCAAAGTCAAATTATAATGGTAGGCGGCGATCGAGATCTCCGCAATCCTTTAATAAATATGCTCCAAAGAACTGGTGTTATAACCACCAGAAGTTTTTTTATGCTTGCCAAGTTTGTCTTTGTCGTTCCGAAGAATTTCCGAATGAGTGTCAATTTCCACAGCGGACGGAGAGGACAACAGACCGCAGGCACAAGGGTGCATCAGTATCGGGAAACGTCTGGCGCAGGAAGTAGAAGATCGTACTTTCTGCACATCAACGGCATCAACGGCGCTACAGGGAAGAAGCCAACTACAATCCGACATCCCTGTCGACTCTTTCGTCCACGCCGAATTTTTCATATAGAGAACCAAACAGACAATGCCGGTCGCAATCACCAGCCTACTTGTTTGCATGACCCGGCCAAACAGCCAAACGAACTTCTGCACCTTCTTGATTTGAAAACTGGCGAAGAGTTCATCGTAGACACAGGTGCGGCAGTCTCAGTTCTCAAAGGTGATTCAATGGCCGAGATGTCGCTAGGCATTCTTCTCGCAACAGCTACAGGCGAGCCCATACCAACTTATGGCTGCCAATACCGCACACTCAACATAGGTCTACGACGTGAATTTTCCCACAGCTTCATCATTGCCAAGGTCTCACATAATATAATAGGCCTTGATTTCCTTCTAAAATTTCGGCTCATTGTTGATCTTGCCCATCAAAAGATCATCGACCCCTCCACCGGACTTGAACAAAGCTTTTGGACACTTGCCTCCGAGCGTTTAGAGTTACAGGTCATTCAGCCAACCTCAGTGCATCATTCAGCAGAGATATCAGCAGCTCTTCGAAAATACAAATCGCTTTTCGATCTTAACAAGTCAGAGATACGAGTCTCCAACACGATGCATCATATCGTCACAGAAGGACAACCTATTGCACTCAAGAAGGACCACTGGCTCCTGCTAAGCTGAAAGCTGCCCAAGAAGAATTCTCAAGGCTTTTGGAAGAGGGAATTATCAGACCATCAAAAAGTTCATGGGCGTCACCACTGCACTTAGTCTCAAAATCAAACGGATCGTACAGAGCCTGTGGAGACTACTGCAAGTTAAATTCAGTGACAAAATCTGATGCATATCCTATTCCAAATATCAACACTTTACTTGAAAATCTCAACGGCAGCAATTTATTCTCAGTGATGGACCTCAGACAAGCGTACCATCACATACCGGTAGCACCAGAGGATATCGAGAAAACTGCAGTCATCACTACATTTGGCCTTTTTGAATATCTTTACATGCCTTTTGGACTCAAGTGTGCTACTCAGACATTTCAAAATTCATAGACAACATACTTCGCGACGACTTTGCTTATTGTATGTCATATCTAGATGACATTATGGTATTCAGTCCAGATCTAGAATCTCATGCGAAACATCTGCGAAATGTCCTCTCACGCTTATCCAACCACGGACTCAAGATCAACTGTGACAAGATGCAGATTGCAACTTCATCCGTCGACTTCTTAGGGCATCGTATCACGGCCCAAGGTATTCAACCGTTGCCGTCAAATACGAATTCAATCAAGAATATCAAGTTCATCTGACAAAGGTTCAAGGTTTCAGCTACCTTCTAACTATGATCGATAGATTTACACGGTGGCCTGCGGCATTACCTCTTGGCACCATTTCTGCAGACGAAGTAACTAACGGTTTTATCTCTGCATGGATATCCAATTATGGTGTTCCCAATGAGGTCATCACGGACAGAGGCACCTGCTTCTCATCTGATCGTTTTAAAACCACCTTGCGGTACATGGGATGCATCTTACGCCAGACGACTGCCTGCCATCCCCAAGCTAATGGCATGGTAGAGAGAATGCATAGGGAACTCAAAGCAGCTTTAGCATCCTCGTCCATTAATGGTAACTGGGTCGATGCACTACCTTTAGTTCTGCTTGCCATGCGTTCCCGTACTCGTGAATCCATTAAAACGTCTGCGGCACAACTCTTGTATGGCATGGATCTACGCCTGCCTAGTCAGCTCCCACGTCTACTACCGGCACAAGGTGACCCACAAGACGAAGCTACCCGCCTTCGACTTCATTTCGGTAACATGTCCGAACAGCAGCCGAGACACACGCCTCGTCCAGGCTTCGTTCACACACAGCTCCACAGCTGCAAGAGAGTACTCGTTCGCAACAATAATGCTGTTGCACCACTACAACCAAAGTACCGCGGTCCTTGCCCGATTTTGCTCAGACAGCCAAAATACTTCATCATTATGCAAGGCGCTACACCGACATCAGTAAGCATAGACAGGTTGAAACTGTTTATCGAACCACCTGATCCTGAGAGCGTTCAACCTTCTACACACGTCTCAGGCTCCGTCTGCCCACAATCTCAACCTGCTTTGTATAACGCGTAATTAATTTTTTTAAACATTAACATTTAACTATAAAATTTTTTTTAACCTTACGTTAATTTTCGTATTTGTCTCACGTGGCATAACCAGCTGTTCTTAGCTAACAATTGTGTAGCATTTTTGAACAGTTCTTTGGTATTATGCCATCTCTGAGGCAATGTTCGTGTACATATTTTTATGCAGTTACCTTTGATTTTAATGTATATATTTTTACATTATAATGTATTTCTCACACATGACATTACACTGCATATTTTGGTATGACTAGCTACTTAGAGCTAACGCTTTCGTGTAGCAACACTAAGTAGTGATCAGCTTCATATCATGGCACAGGCCACTTTCAATGCATATCTCAACTTTATCTATTTCACAAAGACCATTCTACAAATGTCATGACCACAACGTCGAGCACTCTAGCTCCTTTGGTCGTATACAAACACATTGACAATGATCCAACCTGCTTAGGTTTTTAACTTAAACCTGGCAAATTCAGAGGCGATTTACCTCGAAATCTTCACGCTGCGGCTCCCAAATCTTACACTGCTCTATTTTGCCTCACGTGGTATGACCGACCACTAGAGCTAACAATTTGTATAGCAATTCCTAGTGGTTACCTGGCATCATATCATTGTTGAAGCAACCAACAAGCATATTTTAGCCCAGCATTTATGGTTCATCATATTTTTGCTTAACTTGGTTCGAACTCTGTCATGCATTTCTTATCTAGCCTCGCAGAGGAATATTTTTTCTTTTTTCAGAGAGGAAAGTGTTGTAACGACACAAATAATTCGCCGACATATTGCGTAAATTAAATTCAAATTTATTTACGTTGCACCAATGAGAAAAAAGCAAATTGCCATTTAACCACGTTTAACCACGTTTAACCAATAGTATGTAAGTACACATATTGCATGCTATTTAAGCACGGTAATTTACCATGCAAGTCAGTGGGTCATATCTGCTTTCTGCCTCGTGTTACACATGTGCGTGCTGTCGGCTGTCAATACCTACGCTGGATATTGATTTGTTTCACCAACAATTGGCAACATTCGTGACTCACCGTGTTGCACTTCAGCCAGCAAGACGAGCCAATTAATGCAGAACTTCAACACACATGATAACAACAGCAGGAACCACAACCAGAGTCCACCCAAGGAACAGAACGTCAACTTACATATATATAACTTACGCGAACGCCGCCAAGGCCCTCTTAAGGGCCCCCATATCAGTAACTAATCTCTATTCAGAGCACCTTAACCGAGTTTGTAACGTCGTACGGCATTTACTTGAAGCCGGGGCGTTTACAGTACATATACTTTTGAATTGTGCATAATTTCAGAGTTTGATAATGAGTACCTGCCTAGCGTGACTTTCTTTAGCAAGCTGCATTTGTTTTTCTAGGCGTTTTGGTTAACAAATTCTTGATCTTCACAATGAACACCTGATATCATAATGGGGACGTTCTGGAACAGATAATATAATAATTCTGTTTTTCGCGTCTTATTTACTTCCAGATTATTTGACTCACGTGTATTGTTATGTAAGAAGTACACGGTCCGTTGTCCAATAAAATTTTAGCAAAGATATATTTATGTTTGAACAACTTGGAAGCTAATTTTATGTTTGAGGACACAAGCAAGTTAGCTCAAGATATAGCAGGCATGAAACTAATAAAAATGGACAAGAATGCTAGCTTATCAGACTCAAATAGGGATATTAAGACTGAAACGGACTTTAAATCTATGGGATTTTCATTAACAAACAGGATAGGAGTATCTACACAAGAAAGTTAGGTAGTGTAGCAGTGTCTAGAATTTCTACTAGACACTTGAGGCCGGCTCTGGTAGACTGACTGGTGTTCCTTCTGTTGTGGCGTCGAAATCATATGGCAAGAGTCAGTCTGAAGACTCAGAATTGCCTTGGTGAAGATCTGCGACAATACCGTGGTGACTGACATACATAGAGGTCCAGTAAATAAATGATGCACCGTCTCACTAGTTGTGCAGCGACACGATTAGCATTACTAGGTGACTCTGCTTGTGAAGCAAGTCCATAAGTCAGAGTAGGTGCACAGTCAGTGTGAAACGAGACAGCACGTACATGTAGTGCGCAGAAGAAATCAAACGTGATTGTGAAAAGCATGATAAATGCACCGTGCTTATATAGCGTGGAAAACAAAAGCTCGCACGCCATTGGGTAATGGCAAATTTCGCTTGTTTTAGTTGGTGCCTTGTAAATTAAATTTGAATTTTATTTAGGAAATATGTCGGCGAATTGTTCTTGAGTCGTTACACATTAAAAAAACATTCATGTATTTGTAACGGCTCACAACAATTTGCTAACATATTGCTTAAATGAAATTGAAACTTCATTTATGCAGCACCAATTAAAACAGGCGAAATTTGATGTTTACCAATTGCGTGCGAGCTTACGCACAAAAACTATATAAGCACGGTGCATTTACCATGCTTGGCATTAGCACGTTTAATATTTACTGCTGTGAAGCAAGTGCGTTTGAACTCTCACGTCATATTTGAGAGTTTACCTACGATGACTGTAGAGAAGATATTTACTCCAAAATAAAATTAGTACTATTTTTCAGACCAATGTTTAGAAATTGTTTTACTATGTGAATATAGAGCTAAATAATCATTGTTTATAGAAATGTCATTGTTGGAACGGCTCATATTGCCTAAATGAAATTCATATTTCATTTAAGCGGCACTAATTAAAAAAAGCAAAATTTGCCGTTAACCAATGGTATGCGAGCTTTCGTTTTCCACGCTTTATAAAAACGGTGCATTTACCATGCTTGTCATAATCACGTTTGATTTCTGCTGCGCGCGACGTGTAGTTGCTGTCACACTGACTGTGCACCTATGCTGAATTCTGGTCTATATTCACATACAGAGTCACCTAGTCACGTCAATCTTATTGCTACAAAACTAGTGAGACGGGCAAACATCTATTTATTGGACCTCTACGTGTTCCAGTCCCCATGGTGTCGTCGAAGAACTTCAAGAAGGCAATTCTGAGGCTTCACACAGACTCTCCACTATGATTTCGACGCCACAACAGAAGGAAAAACAGCCAGTCAACCAAAGCTAGCCTAAAGTGTCTAGGAGTATTGCTATACTATCTAATTTTCTCGGCATTTTCCTGAGGACGCAATTCGGGCCCTAATAAAGGCCACCAACAGTTCTTATTATCAGCCTAACTTAAGACACGAAATAACAGTATGCGGCGATCTAGATCCCCGCAATCTTTTAATTGAACTGGTACTATAATCACCAGAAGTTTTTTTATTCATGTCAAGTCTGTCTCGGCAGTTAGAGAGAATTTCCGAATGAATGCCAATTTCCACAGTTGATGGGAATGGTCACAGTAAGCAGGGAAAATGGAGCATCAGGATCGGGAAACGTGTGGCGCAGAAATTAGAAGACCGTTTTTTCTGCGCATCTTCGGCATCAACGGCGCCACTAGGAAGCAATCATTTACAATCTGACATTCCTATTGACTCTTTTCGTCCTCGCCGAATATACCACATAGACAGCCCAACTGACAATGTAAATCGCAATGACCAGCCTACATATTTGTATGACCTGCACGACAAAATTCTGCATCTTCTCGATTTCAAAATTGTCGAAGAATTCTTCGTAGACAGAGGTGCAGCAGTTTCAGTTTCAAGGGTGATTGCATGGCCGAGATGTCTCCAGGCGTTTTGCTTGCAGCATCTACAAGGGAACCCATACCTACATATGGCTGCCGATATCGCAAACTAAAATAGGTTTACGGCGTGAATTTACTCACAAATTCATCCTAGCCAAGGTCTCACACAACATAATAGGCCTTGATTTCCTGTTAAAGTATCGGCTCATTTTTTAACATGCCAATCTAAATATCATCGACCTCTCCACCAGACTTGAGCAAAGATTTTGGACACCTGCCTCTGAGCGTTTGGAGTTACAGGCCTTTTAGCCAACATCAGTGCACAATTCAGCAGAGAAATCAGCAGCTCTTCGAGAACACACGTCACTTTTTGATCTCAGCAAGTCATAGCTATAAGTCTCCAAGACAATGCACCATATCCATTATCAGATGATGTAATTTTTGGCCTCAATTGATGGGTTCTCACTTGTCCCTTCTTCTTTAAGCCATCAATTAGCTGATTGTCTGAAAAGGACGTTGGAACAAGATTTTCCATTGTTCTTTTTCCAAATTTTCGAACCCGAATTTCCAGGTTCATCTTCAGGGTCGACACAATACGCACAGGAGTAAAACACAACTTGTGGCAAATGTGGTATCCTCATTCAAGACAGATATATTTATATTTATTTTAATTCCAAATGTATTTTTAATTGTCTTCCTAATATCCGGTCTTCATACCTAGTCTCTAATACTCAAATGTATACAAAAAACCTTAGCCTTGTCCCCCTCCGCGCACACAACCACCTATAAACATGTGTATTTTACTAAAGTGACATTTTATTGAATAACTATAAGCACACCTAATGGATTGAAATACACGCCAATCCATGATGTTTATATTTAATTTCTGTTCCGGACGCATAGAAAGATCAACAAAATTTTGATTTCAATCCTGCAGTAATCCTCACATGCCCCCAGTTTACCTAATCCCATCCAGCTTGCAATCGGTTATAGACCGAGAGAGAGGTTAATAAAACTGTTGAAAGAATGTATAGTATTATTAGCGTTTTGACCGAATACGGAGTCTACACTAACTAAATCACCTCTCAACCAAATGCACAATAATACTCATATCCTATATAAATTAGTTTCTTCATCAAAATATCTGTGTCGAAATCATGTATATATCTATATAATAAAATTAGTATTATTATATATATATATTTTTTTAATAAATTTTTATTTACTTAATTATAATTATATATATATATATATACTAACTCACTTCTTATAAAAACATCCATTTATATATAATTCAACACGCTATATATTATGTATATATAGATAAGCATGTAAGCATCCATGTGGGTTCTTCCTACATCTTTAATATATATCTATATATCCATCATATATACGTGTATACACCATATATATGAATATCATACAAGCAACACTGTGAGTCCCTCAACGGATAAATTATATCAATCAAAACGCTTTTGATAATAATCTCCTACATATATCTTTTGAATATCTAAATAAGCATTTAAGCAACCATGTGAGTTCACCCCACATCTTAAATGAATATTTAGAATCCTTTATATATATATATGTATATATATTTACATATATATGTCTCTGCGTAATATGTATGTATATATAACTATATACTTATTTATAATTATATATGAAACCACATCTTATAAAAACATCCATTTATATATACGTCCACACGTTGTATCTACGCATATATAGATAAGCATATAAGCAACCATGTAGGTTCTTCCCACATCTGTTATAAATATCTATTTATCCATATTATATATACACGTGTTTACACCATATACAATAAATAAATGTCACTTTAGTAAAATACACATGTTTATAGGTGGTTGTGTGCGCGGAGGGGGACAAGGCTAAGGTTTTTTTTATACATTTGAGTATTAGAGACTAGGTATGAAGACCGGATATTAAGAAGACAATTAGAAATACATTTGGAATTAAAATAAATATAAATATATCTGTCTTGAATGAGGATACCACATTTGCCACAAGTTGTGTTTTACTCCTGTGCGTATTGTGTCGACCCTGAAGATGAACCTGGAAATTCGGGTTCGAAAATTTGGAAAAAGAACAATGGAAAATCTTGTTCCAACGTCATTTTCAGACAATCAGCTAATTGATGGCTTAAAGAAGAAGGGACAAGTGAGAACCCATCAATTGAGGCCAAAAATTACATCATCTGATAATGGACCTATGAGTGCTATCAATTGTCCCGCACAAGAAAAATGCGGTCAAATCCACAACAAGAAGGACAGCACTGAGAACAAAAATGGATCCTTTAAAATGCACCATATCGTCACAGAAGGACAATCTATTGCACTCAAGAAGCAACCACTGGCCCGTGCTAAACTGAAAGCTGCTCAGGAGGAATTTTCAAGACTTGGAATCGGGAATCATCAGACCATCGAGAAGCTCATGAGTGTCACCACTGCATTTAGTCTCCAAATCAAATGGATCGTACAGAGCCCGTAGAGGTTATCGATAATTAAATTCAGTGACTAAATCGTTTCACATCTTATTCTTAGTATTAACACCTTACTTGAAAAACTCAGTGGTAGCAATTTCTACTCAGTGTTTGACCTCAGACAAACCTACCGTCACATCTCGGTAGCGCCAGAAGATGTTGAAACGACTGTGGACAAAACACCATTTGGCTTATTCGTGTAACTCTACATACCATTTGGTCTAATGTATGCTACTCAGACATTTCAAAGATTGATGGACAATATACTTTGCGACGACGCCGCGTACTGTTTGTCATATCTTGATGACATAATGGTTTTAAGTCCAGACTTAGAATCTCATGCCAATTATTTACGAAATGTCCTCTCACAATTATCCGTTTTCGGATTCACGATCAACTGTGACAAGACGCAGATAGCAAATATATATGAGGATTTCTTAGGCCATCGTATCACGTCAGAAGGTATTCAACCTTTGCCGTTAAAGTCAAATTAAAACAAGAATATCTAGTCGCCAAAGACTGAAAGTGAGCTGTAGAAAATTTCGGGAGTCTTTGCCTATTATCGCAAATTTCTTTGCGGCTTATCAAGACGAGGAATTTATTCTACTTGCCATTATTTCATTATCAACTGCTACAAGGTTAATGAATCAAGATTTTCAATGAACATTTCTACTCACAACAGAAGCTTTTGAGTTTGCTATTGGAGCCAGTTTAGAACAAGAGGTCGACGGATATCGGAAGCTCATCAGTTTCAACTCGCGTACTCTCCAACTAATAAAAAAGATACGACACTTCCTCTCGAGAACTCCTTGCCACCCACGACGCAGTGTGCTCAAACATTGCCGCAGGGATGGCATAATACCGAACAGCTGTTCAAAAATGTTACATAATTGTTAACTAAGAACAGCTGGTTATACCACATGAGTGTTATAAACTAAATGAATCATTAGGATCCATAGAGTTCACGTCGCGTGACTTTGGGTGCAATTGGTGCGCATAACGTTAAACATTTGATACGTAGAATAACGAAAAATTAATGATAAAAATTATCAGTTATGCGTTATGCAAAGCAATCTTTGGCTAATTTGAGATTGTAGACAGATAAAACCTGAGAAGCGTGTAGAAGGTTGTATATTGCCAGGATCAGGCGGTCCGATAAACGGTTTCAGCCTTTCTATGCTTACCGATGTTGGTGTCGCACTTTGAATGATAATGAAGTATTTTGGGTGCCTGAGCAAAATCGGGTAAGGACAGCAATACTTTGGTTGTAGTGGTGCAACAGCATTGACGTTGCGAACCAGTACTCTCTTGCAGCTGTAGAGCTGCGGGTGAACGAAAACTGGACGAGGCGTATGTCTCGGCTGCTGTTCAGACATATTACCTAAATGAAGTCGGAGGCAGGTAGCTTCGTCTAGTGGATCATTCTGTGTGGGTAGTAGACATAAGAGCTGACTAGGCAGGCGTAGATCCATGCCATACAATTGTTGTGACGCAGACGTTTTAATGGATTTACGAGTGTGGGAACGCATGACAAGCAGAACTAAAGGAAGTGCATCGACCGAAATACCACTAACGGACGAGGATTCTAAAGCAGCTTTGAGCTCCCTATGCATTCTTTCTACTATACCATTTGATTAGGGATGGTGGACATTCGTCTGGTGTAAAGTGCATCCCATGAACCGCAAGGTTGTTTTAAAACGCTCCGACGAGAAGCAAGTGCCTCTATCAGTGATGACTTCAATGGGAACACCATAATAGGCTATCCAGACAGAGATTAAATCTTTAGTGATTTCGTCGGCTGAAATGATGCCAAGACGTAATTCCACAGGCCACCTTGTAAATCTATCAATCATAGTTAGACAGTAACTGAAACCTAGAACCTTTGTCAGATGACTATGCCGATGTGGACGATGACTAGGCGTGAAGCAGTTGGGAAATGTTGCAACTTATAACGTATGTGCCGTGTGATCCTTTTTACTGGCAAATGGCCCACTCAAAGATTCGTCGTTTAACGTTTTTCCTGATCTTGTGACCGCACAACGCTCTGTAAGAAGTCGGACAGTCGGCTTGCTTCTTGGTTAAGAAATTGAATTAATGGAGTGGAAAACATTTCTATGAAGGCTGATCGGCAGAACTGGCTTGTTAGGCTGCGTACCCGTGAAGTAAACTATAGATAAACCTTTCCAGAGACGGCATATGAACTTGGTAGGGTGACAGACTACTGATCTTTGAATGTGAGTATCACTGCAATGTTCTGTTTGCAGGAGTGATTGCGTTGGCGCAGGTTCCCTGAGGGTCAGGGAGTTGACTGTGAATGGCGACTGCGGTGGTTGTAGCAAGACGTCTCGCGTGGAAAGTGCGTCTGCAATGAAGTTTTGTTCGCCTTTGACATGAAATATGTCGGATAGCCATTTGCTCAGACGTGACGGATGTCTGTCCACTCTGGAGGGGTACTTGGCGACAGTTGAAGTCGCGTTTCAGATTTCGCTTTCTAATGGTGCATGATCTGTAAAAACAACAAATCTGGTGCTCCTATGTTGCTCTTAATGTGGCGCACTGCGTCAAGGATGGCGAGTAGTTGTCGACAGAAAGTGTCCTATCTTGTTTTTACTAGTAAAAGTGTACGCGAGTTGAAACTGATGGGCTTCCGATATCCGTCAATCTCTTGTTCTAAAGTGGCTCCAATATCAAACCCACAAGCTTCTGTCGTGAGTAGAAATGTTCGTGGAAAATCTGGATTCGTTAGCATTGCAGCAGTTGCTAATGAAATGATGGCAAGTAAAATTAATTCCTCGTCTTCAGATGACCAAGAAATGATGGAGTTTTTGCTAAGAACTTTTCGATTCCACAGGTGCCTACGGAACGGATAAAGTTATCTTGATAGTAGTTGTCAAGGGCAATAGTAGTTAATGGCTTCTAAATTTTTCTGCAGCCTACTTAGAGCCTTTGGTGTCTTTATATTCTTGATTGAATTTGTCTTCGACGGAAAAGGTTGAAGACCTTGTGGGAATGATACGGTGCCTTCGGATATCCACGGATGTAGTTGCAATTTGCGTCTTGTCACATTTAATTTTGAGTTCGTAGTTGGGTATGTGTGAGAGGACATTTCGTAACTGCTTGGTATGAGAATCTAAGTCTGGACTGAAATCCATTTTGTCATCAAGATATTTCATACAGTAAGCGACGTCGTCGCGAAGTATTATATTCATGAATCTTTGAAATCTCTGTGTAGCACACTTTAGTCAAAAGGCATGTAGAGATATTCGAAAAGGCTAAATGGAGTGTTGTCCGCAGTCTTTTTAATAACTTCTGGCGCTACCGAGATGAGATGATAGGCTTTTCTGAGGTCAATCATTGAGAAGAAATTGCTAACGCTGTGTTTTTTATATAAGATGTTAATATTGGGAAAAGGATATACATCGGATTTATGATAATCTTCACAGGCTCTGTACGTTCCATTTGATTTGGAGACTAAATGCGTTGGTGACGCCCATGAACTTTTCAATAGTCTGATGATTCCTTCCTCCAAAAGTCTTGAAAATTCCTCTTGGGCCGCTTTCAGTTTAGCAGTGTCCATTGGTCGCTTCTTGAGTGTAATAGATTGTCATTCTGTGACAATATGATGCATCATGTTGGATACTTGAAGCTCTGACTTGCTGCTATCAAACAGCGACTTGTGTTCTCGAATAGATGCTGATTGATGCACAGAGGTTGGCTGATTGACCTGTAAATCCAAACGCTCGGTGGGAAGTGTCCAAAAACTTTGCTTATGTCCGATGGAGGGGACGATGATCTTCAGATTGGCAAGATCAACAATAAGCCAATATTTCAACAGGAAATCAAGACCTGTTAAATTTTGTGAGACCTTGGCTACGATGAATTTGTGAGTAAATACACGACGTAAACCTATGCTGAGTGTGTAATTCCGGCAACCATAAGTAGGTATGGTCTCCCATATAACTGTTGTAAATAAAACCCCTAGAGACATCTTGTCCATAGAATCACCCTTGAGAATTGAAACTACTGAATCTGTGTCTACGATGAATTCTTCGCCATTTCTGAAATCATGAAGATGCAGAAATTCGTTCGGTTGTTTCGCCGAGTCATATAGACAAGTAGGTTGGTCATTGCGAATGATATTGCCAGCTTTTCTGTTTATGTTACATATTTGGCGTTGGCGAATAATCACTGAGAAAGTCAAATTGTAAAAGACTTCTTGCTAGTGGCGTCGTTGATGCCGTTGATGCGCAGAGAGTATGGCCTTCTACTTTCTGCGCTATACGTTTCCCGATCCTGACGGTCCACTGCGTGAATTTTCTGAGGACTCAATCGTCAACTGTGGAAATGGACACAAATTCGTGAATTCTTCCGTATGTCGAAGACAGACTTGACAGGAATGAAAAAACATCTGGTGATTATTGCACCAATTCTTTGGGGCATATTTATTAAAAGTTTTCGGGAAGTTAGATCGCCGCCTACCGTTATTAGTATCTTGGTTGGGAAAGAAGCCGTGCGCTCAGCTGATTCAGCTCAGATTTCCCTATGGCTAATCCTTCTAGAACTTTAACCATGTCTCAGTTGAACCTAATAAGGATTCCAATTCATATTGAAGGCCCAAAATGGGGTTGTGTTGTTTCCTAATCGGCTCAAGCATTGGATAAATCATTTGCTGCAAATCTGAAGGTAGTTTTGCGAAACCCTTTGACAGTTTTTGAAGACTGCCATAATCTAGAAACTGGGAGGAAGCAGAGTCTACGCCCATAAATAATAATTTGCAATCTCTATCCCTTACAGGAGCATCAACATCTAAAATTGGACTTGTTATTCTAATAACCTTACAAGATCATAAAGCATAAATTTATGCATCAAAACTAATCGATAAAAATATAAAGCGACGTAAAAATTTTAAAAATAGGTGTCCTATAAAATTATAAACTTATAAATAAGCGCTTACCAAATTTGCATCCACAGCTAAAAATGACGATTTTTGCTTCCACGAGCGCAGAGAATTGCCGAAATCTGCTTCCACGAACGTAAAGTTTTGAGCAGTTTAACAAACGAATTGTGTTCTCTGGAAATGAGAAATCAGCTTCTAAAAATTTTAAAATCTGCTTCAAAAACGTAAAGTTTTGAGCGATTTAACAGACTGAATGTGCTTTCACAAAATATGAAATCGGCTTCCACATTTTGACACAGCTTTTACGTAGGAGAGAAAAGATTTGAACGACAGATAAACCACCAAAAACAATTTGCTTTCCAGCAAAAAAATACCTAAATCACCTTGACTAAGAAATATTTAAAAACAGGGTAAAGAAAATGATGGTTCCGTATAGATTTTTCTGTGTGCCAAGAATAATAATAAAAATAACAGTTTGTTGTTTTTATGTCAAAATATTTGTGATATAAAAACAAGTCTAAGAACAGTACTGCTCAAAGTATCCTGGCGTCATAGCCAATTTGTAGACGGTCCGGCTGCAAGTAAATTCCGTGCGATGGTACAGTGTCTAGAACTTCTCCTAGATAGTTGAGGCCGGCTCTGGTTGACTAGCTGGCGTTCTTTCGTTGTAGAGTCGCAATCAGAAAGGGGACATGCTGTGTGAAGGTTCAGAATTGTTTTATTGAAGGTCTGCAACAACACGGTGGTGGCTGGCACACGTAGATGTCCGCTTAATAGATAATCGATACGTAGGACTGGTTGTGCAGAAACAAGAAGATTGGCGTGACGGAGATCCAAGTGATTAGGTGACACAGCTTCGTTTTAGCAAGTCCTTAATTCAACGTAGGTAAACAGTCAAATATGCAGTGAGAGCAATTAAGCGTAGTGCACTGTAGGAGATGTAAAACGTGTTATGTGAAGCATTGTAAATGCTCCATGTTTATATAGTTTTGCAATCGTAAGATCGTACGCCATTGATTAACAGCAAATTTCGCTTGTTTTAATTGGTACAGCGTAAATGGAGTTTTAATTTCATTTAGGCAATAGGTCAGTGAATGGTTTTGAGCCGTTACAATACAAGTAAGCCAATAAAGGAAAGCAGTACTGCTTTTGGCCCTTAATAGGACTGGAAAACAATCAGCCGAAAAACCCGTAATCGGATGTCAATGTGGAGTAAGTTATTTTTACCGATAAAATTAAAGTAAGTGTTATTGATTTATTTAAAGAACCGTGGTTTATTCGAACAGTAGCGTCTCTGGTTTATTCGCCGCAGATTGCAAAAATCTAATAAAATTTTCAATTCGTTGAACAAATTAAAACACGCAAAATTGCCTTTGACAATTGGCGTACAACTTCGCACATATATAAGTACGACGAAATTACCACGCAAAATACTTCTGCTCTGCTCGCACTTATGATTATTGTCGCTTTCTCTACCTGATTTTCTACCTACGCCGACTTCTGGACTTGCGTATAACACGTTATGTCATATCGTCGCTTAGTCTTTAGTCACGCAAATCTTGTTGTTGCTGCACAAATATTCATACGTAATCGATCATCATTTAATCAGATTTCTACGTGCACCAACGAAAACGGTTATTTTGCAGATCTCCAACAAGACAATTTACGTCTTCGAAAAGCAACTTACACATTCAGCTAAGAAAAATCTCCAATTTGTAAACGCCCCAGCTAGAAGAAATTGCCGTGTTACGTAACAAAAAGAAGACAAGTCAGGTTATGTGAGAACAGTTGCTTCGGGTGGCCCTTCAAACGGTTAGAATTACGTTCTCCGACAGATGCTGAGAAAGTTTAAGTATGTTCCAGTGGCGAAAGTGTCTAGAAGTACTTTTAGACAATTGCTCTGTTATTACAGTTAAAAACTTTTTGTTGCGAAGTACTAATATATATGCAAGTATGTATTAGGTGTTGCAAACCTAGTAACAAATTAGTTCAGTTGTGACCAGAAGGATAAACCAAAGGCAGCATGAACGGAAAGTATAATCTCATGCACATTGGTTTCGTGCTTACTGGCGACTCATCAGTAGGAGCCGATATTACGCCCTTTAACCACTATATATTTTGGTAAAGAATGTGGGATAATAGGACGGTACAATCTCCTAGACGAATGTGTAAACCTGCAATAGTGAAGCTAACATCAGATAAAGTCTACGACAATGTGACTTCAACGCTAACTCACACTATATAATAGATATACCGAGTCTGTAAAGGATACTAACACCAAGGCTATTGTGTTAGTAACTGATACCTTTTTTGAAATCGATGAGTACCGGATACTAACACTATGGTTTCCGAGTTGGTACATGATACCAACCTGATGGATATCAATTTATGCTAAAGTTCACCAAAATTGAGAATTACAACAATTTCCGAACACCTGTTACTCCAGTTAAACCATACACTCTGGCCTTGATCGATATCAGTTATCACATTTCGCGGTAAGCATGACATCATTCAATTCAATATATTACAGTTAAATACTGTTTGTTCCGATAGCCATAATGTTAGTATCCTTTACAGACTCGCTATATATATTATATAGTGTGAGTTAGCGTTGAAGTCGCATTGTCGTAGACTTTATATGATGTTAGCTTCACTATTGCAGGTTTACACATTCGTCTAGGAGATTGTACCGTACTATAATTCCACATTCTTTGAACAAATATATAGTGGTCATTATGACTATCGCAACAAACAGTATTTAACTGTAATATATTGAATTGAATGATGTAATGCTTACCGCGAAATGTGATAACTGATATCGATGAAGGCCAGAGTGTATGGTTTAACTGGAGTAACAGGTGTTCGGAAATTGTTGTAATTCTCAATTTGGGTGAACTTTAGCATAAACTGATATCCATCAGGTTGGTATCATGTACCGACTCGGAAACCATAGTGTTAGTATCCGGTACTCATCGATTTCAAAAAGGTATCAGTTACTAACACAATAGCCATAGTGTTAGTATCCTTTACAGACTCGGTATATATATTATATAGTGTGAGTTAGCATTGAAGTCGCATTGTCGTAGACTTTAGATGATGTTAGCTTCACTATTACAGGTTTACACATTCGTCTAGGAGATTGTACCGTCCTATTATTCCACATTCTTCTACCAAATATATAGTGGTTAAAGGGCGTAATACCGGCTCCTACTGATGAGTCGCCAGTAAGCACGAAACGAATGTGCATGAGATTATACTTTCCGTTCCTGCTGCCTTTGGTTTATCCTTCTGGTCACAACTGAACTAATTTGTTACTAGGTTCGCAACACCTAATACATACTTGCATATATATTAGTTCTTTGCAACAAACAGTATTTAACTGTAATATATTGAATTGAATGATGTCATGCTTACCGCGAAAAGTGATAACTGATATCAATCAAGGCCAGAGTGTATGGTTTAACTGGAGTAACAGGTGTTCGAAAATTGTTGTAATTCTCAATTTGGGTGAACGTTAGCATAAATTGATATCCATCAGGTTGGTATCATGTACCGACTCGGAAACCATAGTGTTAGTATCCGGTACTCATCGATTTCAAAAAGGTATCGGTTACTAACACAATAGCCATAGTGTTAGTATCCTTTACAGACTCGGTATATATATTATATAGTGTGAGTTAGCGTTGAAGTCGCATTGTCGTAGACTTTATATGATGTTAGCTTCACTATTGCAGGTTTACACATTCGTCTATGAGATTGTACTGTCCTATTATTCCACATTCTTCGACCAAATATATAGTGGACAAAGGGCTTAATACCGGCTCCTACTGATGAGTCGCCAGTAAGCACGAAACGAATGTGCATGAGACTATACTTTCCGTTCATGCTGCCTTTGGCTTATCCTTCTGGTCACAACTGAACTAATTTGTTACTAGGTTTGCAACACCTAATACATTCTTGCTCTGTTATTTGGTTGGTTGGCTGGTGTTCCTTTTGCGTGAATGCACTGAAATAATTAGAGTTTTTAAAACCGGATATTTGAGATGCTGTTCGAAAGCTTAGCATTGTCTTTTTGAAGATATGCGGCAACACTGTGGTGCTGGCACACGAAGTTATCCGATTAATGGATAATCGAATACGTATGACTATTTGTGCAACAACAAGAAGATAAGTGTGAGTGAAGACTAAGCGACAAGATGACACTGTGTGGTATACGCAAGTCCTGAAGTCGGTGTAGGTAGACAATCAAATGTAGAAAGCGACAGGAATCACAAATAGCGTCGTGTTATATATATATATATATATATATATATATATATATATATATATATATATATATATTCAAAGTCGCACGCCATTGGTCAACACCAATTTTGCGCGCTTTCAGAAAATTGAAATTTGATTATGGCAATATGCCGGCGAATTAATCAAAGACTTTACAGAATGAATTTTATTTAAAAGAAAATATTCGTTTAAATTATGGAAAATTCTTTGGTTAAATATTTTTGAGCTGTAGAGGCTCTAGTCCTATTGGCTGCTGAGAGCCCCATAGACGGTCAGACTTTATCAGTCTTAGTGAGCTTATAAGAGTCTGATAGGACGGTTTTCTCTTCCGTATCTAAAAAGTTCCTGCCTACGACTCACAGTAACATGCTATCAGTGTCCTCAAATTAATGATTAGCCTCAATGTTATTCAGAACTTTATATATATATATATATATATATATATATATATATATATATATATATATATATATAAATCAAGTAATAGGCAAAGAACTGTGTAATTCTGACACAACATTGACCCCCATGCTTATACTGGAAAGAGATTGAACGCGAAGAACAGAATAATTAAACTACATATTCTTGAACGGTTCCAAGACGCACAAAAGAAAATAGATGTATGTTTTAACAGTAATATATTACGAAGATCAAAATCTGTAAAATTGGATAAAGAAATAAAATAACAACTGCAAGTTAATGGAGGAAAACACGTCAGTCAGGTAACTAATAGAGAAACTCAAATTTCGCACATTTCAAAATTGTATATTCTCCATAGGATTTTGGAGAAGGAAATTATGAAAATTAGAAGAACATTTACTTTTCTAATGATATTCGTTCTAATCAACCACGGTGGTTTAAATTTATCAATAATTGTTACTTTTGTTTTCGGCGGAAATATCTTCTTGTACAGAGTATTTATATCGTTGTAAAGTACGTAATTTTGTACCTGACATGTGTGATCTGCTCTGTTGACTTGTTGCAGTCATTTTGTTTCTCTTATTAATTTTATAATTTTTGATTCTTCGCAGTATATTAATGTTAAATCTAGATTCTATTTTCATTTTTGCATAATAGGAATGCTCAGGAACAGGCAATTTAATTATTCTGCTTTTCGTGTAAAATCTCTTTCCATGTCAAACATTCAGTTTGCAGTGTTGTGTAAGATGTACACAGAAATTCGTATTTTACTTGATATAATAATTATATATAATTGTGATTAACACGAAGGCTGGCCTTCAGTTAGAGGACACTGATGACATGGTACATGAAGTAGCAGGTATGAATGTGAAAGATGTGGAAGTGAAAATTAACCCATAAAACTTTAATAGAATCACTAATGCTGATAAATTCTTAGCGTTTGCGGAGCTCTCATTAGTTAATTTTGCCAGAGCCTATACATTCTCAAGTCCTTCTTGACACTGGCTCTATTTGTCTTGTTCGTGGTCTAGTGGATCTCTGAGAAGTTGCAAGTAAATCAGTAAAGTTGTCGAAAATGGATGTGTTGATTGCTGTTCGAAGGCCTTGACTAGTCTTGCTGATGGCCTGCGGCAACACCAAGATGGCTGGTACATCTATAAATCCGTTTAATAACCTGTAGATTACATTTGATTGAATGCGCAACAACAAGAAGATTGGCGTTAGGGGCGACTAGCCGATTTAGTGACACAGCGTGGATCAAGACAGATACGAAAGCAGAGAGATGTAGTTAGTGCAGCAGAAAATTCGACAGCAGTTTCAGGTAGTGAGCAGTTCAGAGCGTGTTGTGTGGTAATTTCATTGCGGTTATAGATATGCAAAGTCTCACATAGTTGTTTTACAGATTGTGTGCTCTCCTTGGTTTAGCATATTTAATGTAAATTTATTTACGAAATGTCGACGAATTAATATGATCATTTACATCACTTCACTCTGAACAACAGAGAAGAAAACATCGTCCTGACGGGACTCGATTAGATAAAACCCAGTGAAGGAAATTTGTTAATAATTTTCCTATTTGTTTACATTAATTGGTTTACAGATTGTTCTGCTTGGTTCAAAGAATTTTATTTTCAAAATATTTGCAAATTAATTTAATTTGTTACATGTTGTTAAACTAATTAAAACTGTAGCACTTATTGAAGTCATTATGAAACAATACGCATTGTGTGGTAAGCTTAACTCGGATAAGTTCCGGAAATCATGTAAGTGCTTAAGAAAAGAACTCTCTATATATAAATAAATTAACATATTTTTTTAAACCTTGAATTTCCGCTAGTAGTTAATGCACATACTTTATGGATCAAATTATTTAAAAAATATTGCAATCACTTCCAGAATATTTCCTGTTTATCTACTTCCGAACATTATTATCCTTGGCTTGTCCTCGCTTTCAAAATTAGATATTTTCCCTGTCATTAATGAGAGAAATATTAGCTCTCTGGTTCCAAACTTTATTCACGTCTTAATATTTCTTTAATATGTTCATTCCATGGGATATTATGTTTTTCATTTGATGCGGGAATCGATAAGCCAAGGTGTGTTTATTTAAATAGTTATAAGGTTTGCAGGTATATAATCGCATCCTATGTTGTTTGCTGGTTTGCATATGATTCATGTGCGTACTTTTTCCAATTTTGCAGTTAGGTAAGTTTTTGCGGAATGTATTCCTTTGTATTGACACAGCTGCTAGTCTTAAATATGAAAAGATTGAGGAACGTCAATTTTGCTAGTGGACGGGAATCAGCTTACCAATCTGAAATGTCAACCGCGATGGACCATTACAAGCACACTAGAACTTGATTGTTCATACACTCAGACTGAAACTCATCGGACATATGAAAGGTTCTAAAACGCTTTACCTGTACCGTCATTGGGCCTCTAATCACATATATACACGCACAATACTCCCAGCAGCAAATTTAAGCAAAAATATAAATAGTAATGTTTCAGAACTAGGTTACCATATTTGCTTAAATCTGCTATTGTGAGTATTGTGGTGTGGAAATATGTAATCAGAGGACTGAAGATGGAACTAAAAACGCTGTACCGAAACATAGGCAGTGAACGAAGATTAGATCGTACCTTATCCCCAGCGGTTATTATGAACGATTTTCATTCCGTCGGAAGAAAGAAACCAATCCGCACCCATCCAATAAGAAAACCTAGACGCGTACATGGAACTGGGGATCAATCGGATATTTGTAAAACTGATAGTGTAAAGCGACAACCCACAAAAGCAAATCGCGGATATTCAACAGTTGAAGTATCTGAGAGATTCAAGCTAGTTTGCGGGACACTATCCTTTACAGAAGTACCGCAACAATAGCGGCTATTGTTGATGTCGATGAATCCCTATATTCTAAAACTACTACCAAAATATAAACAACAACTACTAATACTACTACTACTACTACTACTACTACTACTACTAATAATAATAATAATAATACTACTACTACTACTACTACTACTAATAATAATAATAATAATAATAATAATAATAATAATAATAATAATAATAATAATAATAATAATTTTTTCACAACAGAGGTCATCTGGCCTAAAATTGGAACTATCAAGGTTTAAATCAAAAGCAGGTTTATGTAAAAAGGAGTGGAACAGTGGCTGTCAATTGCTTATCAGTAAAGATAACAATGGAGCTGGTACAATATTGGTAGGGAAGGTACTATTTGCCAGTTGTAGCAGAGCCCTACGTAGATACCAAACAAAGATATCTTTGACTAGGATAATATTGACTATAATGAGTTCTTGAATACAGAACTTCAGATTTTCTTCGCATGCGCACATCATTTGTTTTGCATTTCAATTAGTGAACTCATAAGGCAGAAAACAACAGAACTTGCTTTGTCCGTAGTCCGATAAGGATCCGACGAGCATGAAATCTAAGAAAACACCATTAGTATTTAAAAGGATTAACTAATGACCTTTGTGAGTGTGCTAATGCTCTTGTCTCCGCGATTAGTTAGTTGTATACATTTGTGGCTTTGGAAAAAGATAAATTTTAGTAAAGATAATGAAGATATTGTTGGAATGGATTATGGACATACAATTGCGCATGACAGTGGAGTGGTGAGGATGAGAGAAATTCGACAATAGAAGACTTGTGGAGACCGATTGGACAAAGAAGATAACACTTATATGGCGAAAGAAACCGCGATGGTATAAAGTTAGAAAGTAGGACGCGTTCTTTATCACCCTGACGAAAAACAGAAATCTTGTTTCAGAAAGCGAGAAATAATCTGGTTTAGTGCATAAGAGTATGTCAATGTGAGATTAAAGCAATACTAACTAGTGTAGAATATGAGAGCATGAACATAAACTTTGTATAGAGTAAGACTTATTATGTCTTGAAAAACATTAACTGAATTAATTAATATGAAATTTTTGATATAATCGGTGGATTCTTTAACTAGGGAGATGTTGGTAGGTAGCTTTATTTAACGTGTATATTCGGGTTTATGTTTGAAGCATATTTCGCAAAGTTGAGCTTGCAGTAAGATTAGTATCTGAGCAATAAATAATACGAGGGATCCATGGAAGCACGAGAGAAAAAAATACTACCATGCCATCTGCATATTTGAAACACGGAGTAGGTATCCCTAAACTGAAAATGTAAAAGTGCTAGATTAGTAGGCAAAGGGTCGTTTACTGATCCCTTTGGAAAGCCAGAACTTCTATAGGCTGATCTAATTGAGGTTTTTTGGATTCTAACAGACATTGATTAATGTTGGAAATAGTTACATATACGGCTAAAGACGCAACTGGATGTTCTATAACTGAATAATGCGGATTAAATCGCCGAGAAAAAGACGAAATCTAATGCTTGGAAATATAAATAAAGATATATGAAGGAGTGGAATGACTTAAGACGCTAGCTAGATTAGTAGAGGATGAACATCCAGTCACAAATCCGTGTTGGTAATGTGAAAGATTGAAACAGGTTCTCGGTTTAATTCAAGGAGATATGTTATTATAGAGAACATTTTCCAGAATTTTAATAAATCATGGGATGACGGAGATTGGACGAAAATCCTAAAAAAGCGTGATTTGACGAAGTGCCGCTTTCCGTAATAGTCGAGATCGTTGACGTAAGCAATTTTGGGGATAATATATTATTCCAAAGATATGTGTTAAATACGTCAGTTATTAGAATCAAAAGGTTACCACCCATGAGAGCAATCCTGCCAATGTAGATTCCATATTGGTCAGATTGATGTTCGCTTTTAATGTCCTTAATAGCTTGAACGATCAGCGGCGGAGAGACATTAAATTACTTCAGACTCACAGTCACTGTCATTGTTCGCTACTGTCGAAATAGATTATGTGGAATAGTTATCTGAAAGGAAACTTAAAATATTCATCTGCAATTATAGCAGAATTGCCTATAAGATTAAAAGCCACTTTGTATGTACATGATACATTAGAATTAGAGTTTTCATAGAACCTCAAAGTATTTTATAAAGTGTATCGACAAGTGGATACAAAGGTGTGTGTCGTAACAGCAAACTCGTACCATGAGCAAGAAAGCCGACTCTTTTTTAAAAGACCTTTGGCTAAAGGGAATGAATTTAGTACCCTTCATGACATGACTAGGATGCGAATCACGCGAATGATGCATTTTGCATCGTAGGTATTCCGATCTTGTAAAATTCTGTTTTTAGGTGGTCCCCGATGGAAATGTAATTCTCGTCCTAGGCAAAACTGAAGAAAGTTAGTGAAACACGCATTAGTACGAGACGTATAGTATTGCTCAGAGGAGTTATCATTAAATCACCGAAATTAGGCTCAAGAGCTTCAGTGGACTATATGCGCACTTCTTCCATCATTTAGATTTCGTTTCGAATTAAAATCTCGAGGAGTTTGCTGGCTTTAACATCAAATTCGACAAAACGGACGAACTAAATTGTTTTAAATTATTAATAGATACAGGTGAAATCTGATTGCCTACCTTTTAATATCAACGATGGTCCGCCATAGACAGTCTGATAAAAGAAAAGGGTATCAAAGAATTTTTAGTGACTTTGGGGAATGAATCGTCTTTATATTTAATTTTCTAATTGCGGGCATAAAATTTAATATTATTGGGATTGATTTTTTATCCATTAGACCTAAACTATTGGACAAGTCAAAGGACAGTGAAATATATTGAGATAAGACCTCAGTGGTTAGGTTAGTTCACCTTTCCAGAATGATCATCGCCTATGACTTAGTGAAAGCTATCGAGAAATACTTGTTAGAGTTTATATTGTTCAATGTAAAGCGGAAAGGGCCAAAGACTGTAAGATAACATCAAATCACGTTGGTAGCACCATTACTCTGTTTGTCTAAGGCTCAACTGTTAGAGCAGCATAAGCAACAGATCACTTTTGAAGAATTTTTGCGATCAAAGGAGAAGCAAATTCGTAGGAACTCAAATTCTAGCTGTGCGTTTCAATTAACGTTAGTTTTAAAATCTGAACCAAGAGAATTGCTGGTTTCTGTTTCTTAGCGTCTATTGAATTCGGTAACGAAAGGTGATTCGCATTCTTGCTCAGGGATAAAATGGTGTTTGAGTTTTATACTGCATTAGATCTGCATATCTGCTAGTACCCATGTATGAAGAGTCTATAAAAATCCCTATAATGCAATTTCCTGGTGGATCGCATGGGTTCTTATGTATGCCATGTGGTATGGTGGAAGAAGTTCTACGGGACTGATCATTTGCTCGTGTGTACATAGACGAAATAATCATATGTAATCAAACTCTGGAAGACGTTGTTTAACCAAAGTTGGAACGATATGGAATGGTTTTTAAACCAGAGAAGAACAAGATTGATAGCTCAACTTTGAAAATTCTTGCATATTACAAATCCAAATAAAGAAATAAACCCTAGTTGTCTAAGATACAGGCGATCAAAAATGTGCTGGAACGCCGAACTGTATGCCAACTGCGTAGATTTTGGGGGGATGATAAGTTACGACCATAGATTTATAACAGGTTTAGCTGGAATTTTAAGATAGTTATTCCGACACTTAATTCATAAAAGGAGTACATACAAGTAGTTCTGGCCTATAAATTTTATCCGAAATGACAAGATGAAATTCCAGAGAAAAAAGTACCTGATGAGTAAAATTACGACATTAGCATTTGTGGATAACGTTAATATATCAATAGCAACTTTTGATACAGAGAAAGAAACAATAGTCTTACTTAATTTAATTCAGATGAAATTACTTGTAGAAGCGAATGTATTATTTTGAAGCAGACAGCACCACGATGAAAGCTGCATTCGAGCAGATGTGAACATAACATAATAAATAATTCTATTTACTAAATTGATGCGATCAACACAAGAAAAAATCTATAAATAGTTGATTAAAAATAAAGCATTTGTGTTAAGATAAATAAATGATTTCTGACGAATTGGATATCTTAGTAAGAGTATTAAATGCACAAGTGAACAGCTTGACAGTGGAGATAGGGATAATTACAACAATTTAGGTCAATTATGACCCGAAGGATACACAAAAGACAGCATGAATGGAAAGTATAATCTCGTACACATTCGTTTCGTGCTTATTGGCGACTCACTAGTCGACAGAATTAAAGAAACATTTATTGGTAAATTTAAATCACCATGGCAGATTTAAGCGAATATTATTAAAAAATAAATTTTTCGTTTAATTTCTAGAGCATTCTTTATTTAAATAGCTTTGGTATATATACATTTGAATTGTGCGTAATTTGAGGTTTCGGTATTCTATAACTGTTCTGGTGTGACATCCTCTGGCAAACTGCATTTGACATTTTATTCTACATTTTGGTTTTTACAAATTTTGATCTTCAAAATCTAATTCTGCTACTGATTTTTGTTTTGAATCGTGCATATTTGGAACGTTCAGGAACAGTTAATTTAATAATTTGTTTTTCGGGTCTTATCTCTTTCCAGGTTATTGATTGTGGTGTATTGTTACGTTCGAAGTACACAGACCTTTGCATATAATTAAAGTAATCAAATATATATTTAAGTATGATTATCATGGAAGCTAATCTTAAGTTCGAGGACACTGACAATATAGCTCAATATATGTTAGGCATGAACTTAATAGATGTGGAAGAGAAAATCAAATAGGTGTATTAAGACTTAATCCTTCTTGGCGTCTATGGGGGTCTCGTTAACTAATGAGGTTGAAGCCTCTACATTTTATCATTCTAAATGCATGGATGTCTTCTTCGCCCTAGTAATGAGCTACAACAGTAACTGCTTCCTCCAAAGTCTTATTTTGTCTAATTTGTAACGTTGCACGGCAATCTAGCCGGAACGTTACTGTGGCGACTGCTCCAGAATCGGAGAGCTGGGAAAATGTTTTGGCTTACTAACTCGATTTCTTAATATAAATTTATTGTGCAATCTGTTTTAAATATTTGGCTTTCTTGTTGTAATTTAATATTATTTGGACGAGAACTACTGTTGTCCATTAACAAATCTACTTTAGCGTTTTTAATAAGTAGATGATTTTAATCAGTGTATCATCACGTCATTTACATCCAGCCTAACTTTTGTAACAATTGTTGAATATTTCAAAGTCAGTAAGCACTGTGGTACAATCGGTTTTAACTTTTTTAACCCCCACGACCTTTTTAGCAGCGATAAATTTTGTAACGTATTCTGCGTTTAATTTTTGTTGGCTGAAATAAATTTCGGCTGACGAATTTACCAGCTGCAGGTCGTCCCAAATTTTTAGTTGCATATTGTGTATTTATTTTAATGTCTTGTAAGCTACTTCCAATCATGAATAAACTCAAACCTAAGATTGCTCTGTGTCTCAAATCTGGTGACATAAGGATTATTCCTTTCGAGAGATCTCTTTCAGATTAGATTAAAATTTTTGAAAGATAACTTCTAGTCACAGCAAATGATAATAAAACTGCGGATCAACAACGTCCAAATAAATACAAAAGACACGCGAGATCCCCTAGATCCTGCAATGTTCGGAGAATTTACCGAAAGAATGACAGTTTCCTTCCTTAACTGACTACAAACAACATTAAAGTAACAATGCTTATACTTTACATGCAAAGAGATCATCAACTTTCAAACACCTAGTGCTGCAGTTCATGTTGATTCCTTTCGTCCGAGATGAATCTACCTCTAAAATGTACAACCAATAATGTCATGCTTAATTACCACGCGGCCAAAAAATCCAATGAAACTTTGAGTCGTTTAGAGTTTAATAACGGAGGGGAATTCATCGCAAATACAGGTCCAGCACGTTATGTTCTCAAGGATAACTCCATGGCCGAAACGTCTTTACGTGTTCTACTCCCAACAGCTCATTCCCACTTATGGTTGCCGGCTTCGCTCTCTTAACATGGATTTTACGACGTGAATTTTCTATTATCTTCAATGACTCTAAGGTCTCGCACAACAAAATAGATCCAGCTTTTCTGTTAAAATATCGTCAAATTAGTAATCTTTCTAATCAAATGATGTTTGGCCCCTCCACCTGACTTTTGCTAAGGTTTTGGAATCTTGTCTCCGAACGTTTGGAGTTACAGGTCATACGGCCATCTCCAGTGCATACGTCGACAGAATAATCGACAGCTGTTCTAGAGCAAAGGTCTTTGTTCGATCTTCGTGTCTCCAACACGATGCACCATATCATCACAACACATCAACCTAAAGCAATAAAGAAGAGAACGCTACCCCCAACTAAACACAGAAATGCTCAAGAAGAATTTTCAAGATTATAGAAAATGGCATTATCAGACCATCGATAATTTTATTTGCATCACTTTTACATAACGGACCATACATAGTCTGTAGGAATTATCACAAGCTCAAATCTGTGACCAAATCAAATGCACACATCATTCAAATATATAAACATTGCTTAAAAACTCACTGATAATAATTACGTTCAGTTATTGACCCCAGACAAGCCTACCATCACATACTAGTCGGACCAAAAGAAATAGAAGAACTATAGTCAGCACTCCTTTTGGACATGGTGACTAATTTCACATGCCTTTTGTTCTGAAGTTTGCTACAAAGGCATGTCAGAGTTTTATAGACTGTTTGTCATTGCTTGATGGCATAAAGGTGTTTATTCCAGACCTCGACTCTCATACCAAGAATTTAAGAAATGTTCTGTCATGTGTATCATATAATTAAACGAACATTGGTTGCGCGGGTGGTGATAACAATTATTATAATCAAGGTTGCGGTCTTGATATAAACACCTGACCCATTAATTACTTACATATGTCAGTATAAACTAAGAATTGTATAGTGTAGAAAAGGCAATTCATCCAGTAGACCGGTTTCGTCCTTATTGGGAACTCATCAAGTACTGGCCAGAATTTGCCGCGGACAGGATACGAACCTGGGCACGTCTGCTTCGGAATCTGGTGCTCTAACAACTGAGCTATCCTGCCGCAGCGTGAAGTAATCTGCTAGAATAAAAGTAGAGCTGTTAACTTTTAGTGAATGACGATTCGACGTGTTTCATGTAAAAGGCGAACAAAACAGTATTGCAGACGCACTTTCTAGTCCAGATGTCTCGCTACAATCACCTTTGGTTTCTCCATTCTCAATCAACGCCGTCGCTCCCAATAAACCTGCATTAACGCAATCCCTCTTACAGAGAAATCAAAGATGTGTTATACATATTCATTGATCAGTAACCCGTCGCTCCACCAATTTCGAATGCCGAAATTGGCAAATGTTTCCCGTTGTCTAGTTGACGTGTACGCAGCCTCACAAGCCAGTTTTCCAACCAGCCTCTTGACAATGTTTTTTTACTCCGTTCACTTTATTTTTCCCCCAGGTATTAAGGCAAATGTCAAACTTACAGGTCGTTTCTTGAGTCAGAGATTAAGGCAAAAAGCTAAGCAAATTGTTATATACCAAAAGAACAAAATCACGCGGCACACTCATTTCAAAATGGAAAATTTCCTGTCCAGGGTCCAAATTGACATAGATAATCTTATTCATGATGCTAAATTCTAACTATGTTTGATAGATTTGCCTTGTCGACTGCGGCGTTATCTCTTTGGAACTACATTTGTAGATGAAGGCACTAATGATTTTATCACTGTGTGGGTAACACATTATCGTGTAGGCGGTTTTGTAGTTATTGTAATAGTGGTTCTTATCCCTACCCGATCCATGATCAGTCCCTGGCATTTTTACGAAAGGTGAAGTAAGAAAACTCATACATGTTATCAGACATTTATTGAATGTTATGTTGCAATGCATGAATCAATTCACTGTTATTCAAACAAGTCCGTGCTCTAGACGGTAGCAATATAGTATATGGTCAACACAATTAAATGTTATATGCACAAGTAATCACTAGAAACACAATCGGCTGAATCGTGATGAATTCATATAAATGATTGAAAAAATATAATGATCAAAATCCAGACTGATTAGTAATTTAGTTTAAAGTCACTGGTAATGGACGAGAAGGAATACAATAAAAAATTGTCATTGATAATTGATGGATGAAAAAAAAACCTCACAAATAATTATTCCACTGTTTGCTAGGCTTTGAATGTTTGAATTTTATTAATCCGTTGAACTATAGAGTTTTGGGAAAGTGATTGAGAAACACCTAAAGTTTGGATGATTATAATCATGACGGAACAGGTAGTAGTTATGTAGAATGTGGTTAATGAACATTAAGTAAATAAACCTATTGTTTGAACACAGAGGTATAAATATCCACCGCATGTTACCTGCGTATTGCGCGCGGGTGTGTATATTTCTTAAACGAAACCCTATTAATTACAATTAAATTTTCAGTTCAAGAAATCTCAATTTAAACTGCTTGAAACTAACAGAGATTGTTGCTAAAATCACAGTTAAGTGAAATATTGTGTAACTATTTGACCTTAAGGAGAACTATATTTGTTAAAATTGACCTTCGTTGGGTTGTAATGCGGAGCCGCGAGTTACAATCGTGTTTTGATCGAGGTTATTACTGACGGAGTTACATGCTTCTTATCCGATTGTTTCTTAACTACCTTGCGGTTCATGGGAAGCAATTTACAGTCTAACGGTATGGTAAATAGAATGCTTAGTGAACTCAAAGCAACTTGAACATCTTTGTCTATTAATGACAACTTGTTATGCTATTAGAACGTCTACGTCACAACTCTTTTATTCCATGGTTCTACGCCTGCGTAGTCAGCTTCCGCGTTTGCTACCTGTACAGTAGCACTTAAAAGTCGAAGCCTCTTGTTTTTTACTTCCTTTCAGAAACATGTCTGCCCAGCAGCTGAGACATTCTCCTCAAACAATCTTCGTTCATCCACAGGTCCATAGCTGGAAGAAGTTTCTATTTAGTAAAGCTTCTTTTGCTCTATTGCAACCCAAATATCGCGGTCCTTACCCGATAATTTTCAGACATCCTAAATAGGTTATTATCATACAAGGTGTGCACCTATTTTGCAAAGCATAGACAGGTTACAACACTATCGAACCTATTTATGCTGGCGATATACAAATAACTTTTTGCGTTTTTGGCTCTAACTGCCTACAAACTGAATAAAGTAATAAACGGCTTTGCATTGCTTATAACTGATTGAATGTTTTTTCATTAACTGATCATTATTCTGCATAACAAATGTTAATTTTTGCGCACGGCTCGCGCCCTATTTCACGTGACGTGATCACCTCATTGATCCACATGATTCTTTTTATACTCCCTTGTCTCACGTTGTATAACCAGCTGTTTTTAGCTAACTATTCGGTAGCATCTATATACAGTTCTTTGGTATTATTACATTTCTGCGGCAAAGCTTTAGTACACAAATTTGTTTTTAACATTTAAATTTCAAGTATTTTTATACAGCGAACTGTCACGCCGTATGGCTCACGCGCGAGCTTAAAATTCCTTAGTTTTATATGACCGGTTAATGTTTCCCAGTCCTGTTAAAGGGCAGCAACAGTTAATGCACACTCCGTTTCTTTATTGGTCTTCTTAGTAACGTCACAGGGCGCTTCTCTTAGCCAAAGCGTTACAAAATTATAAATAGGACTAAAGTGTCGTGCAGCGTTACTAATAGAACATAATAAGGATTCGAAGGAGCAGTTACATTTGGGGCTCATAATAGAATCTAGAAGAAATTTATCGGTAAATACTGCGAAACGTTACGAGTGGTTGCAGCGTGTGGATTTTTAGAAATCCTTCTAGACACTAGCTCCCTTTGTCCTGTTCGTTGTCTAGTAATCTTTTGAACAGATGTAACTGGAAAAGTAGAATTGATGAAGCAGGATGTAGTAATTGCAGCCTGAAGGACAAGACAATTCGTGTTAAATGTCTGTGGCAACACCCAGATGGCTAGCACACGCAAAAATCAGATTAATAAGTGATCAAATTTGTATGATTGAATGCACAGTAAGAAGAAAATTAGCATGACTGAAGATTAGCCGTCCTAGTGGTACAGATTAGAAAACGCAAGCAGAACGATCGGCGTCATTAATGACGAGGTATTCGCGACCGAAAGTTTCGTAATTAGATACTAAATGTTGTAGAGTAAGCGAATAAATACATATAGGCTTCCGCACTCCGTCGATCTCTGGTTCCAAGGTGGCCAAAGTAGCAAATTTAGAAGCTTCGTATGGGAAAAGAAAAGGTTGTTGGAAATGTGGATGTTCCAGCATCATAGTATTTGCTAATGAGTTGATGGCATGACTGCGTAATACCTCCTCATCAGAATACCAAGAAATAGTGGAGTTTCTGCTAGGCCCTTTCGATTCCGCAATTGATTACATAACGGATATAATTGATTAGAAAAGCCAGGAAGAATCTTGCGATATTGGATGAGAACTCCCAATATTTTCTGTAATTCCTTCGAAGTCTTGGATGACGAAATATTCTTGATTGAATTGGTCTTACTGGGCAAAGGTTGAATTTCTTGTGGTGTAATACGGTGCCAAAGGAAATCGACGGATGTAGCTGCAATTTGTGTTTTATCACAATTGATCTTGAGTACGTGATCTGATAAGTGTGGTAAGTCATTTCTTAAATTCTTGGCATTAGATCCTAGGTCTGGACTAAAAAGCATTATGTCATCAGGGTATGACATGTTGTAATCGGTGACATCACTGAGTATGTTGTCCATGAAACTTTGAAATGTCGGGGTGGCACACATGAGACCAAAATGCATGTAAATGTATTCAAAAAGGCCAAAAGTATTGATGAATGCTGGTTTTAAAATATCTTCTGACGCTATCGCGCTATGGCGGTAGGCCTGTCTGAAGTCAATCACTGAGAGTTAATTGTTTCCACTGAATTGTTCTATCAATTAATTTAAAATGGTAATAGGTTAGGCCACAACATTGGTCGTAGTATGGAGTAAGCTCTGTATGATCCGTTTCCCTTTGAGACCAGGTGTAATGGTGATTCCTATGAACCTTTGGATGGTGTTATGATGCCTGCTTTCAATAGTCTTGTCTAACTTTCTTAGGAAGAATTCAGTTTTGCTGCAGGTAAAGGTCTCGTCTTAAGTTTGATTTGTTGATCTGATGTGATTATATTGTATATCGCATTAGAAATTTGTAGCTCATAATAGCTGAAATCAAAAAACGACTTGTGTTCTTGAATTACTGTTGGTATTTCTGTCACAGGATGCACTGGATATGGATGCATGAACTGTAACACCAAACGTTCTAAGGCATGTGTGCAGAAACTTAGCTCAAGTCCAATGGATGTGTCAATGATCACTTGATTTTACAAGATAAAAATGAGACGATATTTCATCAGGAAATCAAGGCATATTATGTTGGGCAAGATCTTGGCGGCGATGAAATTTTGAGAAAATTTACGTTGTAATCCTAAAGCGATTCCAGTAACCAAAAGTTGGAATGGACTCTCCTATAGCTGTTGGGTGCAGAACACATAGAAACATCTTGGCTATGGATTCAACCTTGAGAACAGAAACTGCTGCACCTATATCTATGACGAATTCCTCCCCGGTATCGAAATTGAGAAGATGCAGAAGCTCTAGAGTTTGCTTGGCCAGGTCATATAGGTTAATAAGATGTTCATAGCTAATGGCATTATCGGTTTTGCTGTCTTCTTGGCACATCCTGCGTGGACCAAATGAGTCAATATAAACTGCATCAATTTGCGTTTGATATTTGATCTTTATTGCGTGTGAAGAATAGAAACTGCTGCCTTGTTGTTGGTTTTCGTTTGCTAAGGAAAGAAACTGGCATACGTTTGGTAAATTCTTTGAACGTTGCAGGTAATTTCTACTGTTTCTACCATTGATTGGAGAATACCGATTGAATTATCAAGGGGATCTTGATTATCATTTATACTAATTAAGACGGTGGTGATCCTTGGTTTTATTAGTATTTGCTGTGTCTATGACGTATTTTTCAACGATTTTAGTCTAATCCAAAATAAATATCTATAAATAGGATAGACTAACGTCATCAAATGTGAGTCCGGCGCATGGATACCAAACTTATTCAGAATTCGGTATATTCATGTTTGGAAGTAACTTACAGGTCGTTAAAAACGCATAAAGAGACACTAAAAACAAATTAAAACATATGTGCCCTGTAAATTTTAAATGCTAATAACGAAGCGCGTGCCAAAATCTGCTTCCTCTGGTTGAATTGACAATTTACAAAAATGCTCGCTGGTAAATTCATCAAATTATTTCACAGATTAGGCAGGATTGACAACGCTGGATGATCCAGTGATAAAAATCGACTATTTGATATACTCCCATGGATTATTTAACGTAAACGTATAAGTCTCGTTCAAAAAATGTGCTGTTCAAAATATCGCTTAATGATTTTTATTATGAAAACAAGTTGTAACAACAGTAATGTTCACCGATCCTAATGCGGTCGCCAATGTAACGCACGGCTAAAGGAAGTGCCATTCGACGTTTCTAAGTAGACCAATATGGAAATGGAGTGCACAATTATTGTTGGTGGCCAGGAAAACAATCAACGGCGAACGAAGTGAGAGATTGTGTGTTAACAGCGTGTGCGCTTCCATAAGTTCTTCTAGACACTAGCTCTGCCTCTCCTTTTCGTGGGCTAGTGATCCTTTAATTAAATTCAATTGAATAAGTAAAATTGACAAAACAGGATGTGTTAGTTTCTGATCAAAGACCAAGACTAGTTTTGTTGTACATCTGCTGCAACACCGAGACGGCTGGTCATGTAGATTTCCGATTATTAGATAATCGATTAGGTATGAATGGATGCGCAGAAACAAGAAGGTTGTCGTGAATAAGAACCAGCCGAATTAGTGATACAGCACCGTAAATCGCAAGAAGAACACTGGTCGTAGATAGTCAGTGCTGCAAGGAAAGCGAAAGCAACCATGGGTGGCGAGTAGAGCATTGCGCTTATATAGATGCAAAGTTGTTTAGCGGATCCAGCCTTATTAGCTAATGAGAGCCCCACCGACGCTAAGTCGAAAATTGTCTTAGATTGCCGATAGGAGCATGATAAGTTAGTTTTCTCTTCCATATCTAATAATTTCATGTATAAAACTCCTTGAAACAAGTTTTCAGTATCCTCAAATTTAAGACTGGATTCCATTTTAATCACACGTAAATATACAATTAATTAATCTAGTAATAGGCGAAGGATTCTGTACGTCTTACGCAACACTTCACCCGAATACATAACCTGGAAAGAAATTAGACGTGAAAAACAGAATTATTAAATTACCTGTTCCTGAAAGATCCCAATATTCAAAAATGAAAACGGAACCTCGTTTCCGAAGGCTTAAAATCGAAAAGATAAAAATCACGCCAGACAGCAAATTATTTAAACACACAATTTTCCAAATATTAGAAGAATATTTTCTTTTTTAATCATATTCGTTCCGATCAGCCATGTTGGATTAAATTTATCAATAAATTTTAATTAATTTTATCGAAGTAAATATCTTCTTTTACATTAAACACATTCTCTAATAAGGCGTCTAGTAATAGAGATAATCCTTGTTCTTTGGCTGAAGTTGAACTCTTCCTAAGCGAGTTATGCATACTGGTACCTCTGTCGTCAACGTTGTCCCTTGTTCATTTGTCCCTAGCATTGATAATTCATCTGACGTTGATGGAACCTGATGATCTTGTAGCTTGGTTGAACATGATGTCAATGTCGTCAACAAGACGTCTTTTTAAAGTTGCTGGTTTTACTTTTGTGCCTGTGTGGTCAGATAGCACACATTAGGCTCGCCAATGAAACAATGGTCCTTCAATTCATAAAGTCCTTTAGTCGTATCGTCAATCCAGATAAATTGGGGGATAAAACGATCAAAAGTAAAACAATCCTCTATGCCAATTACTTATATGAAGTCATTTTTGTCTTTCATACACTTGACCTTATACAGTCCTTTGTAATATGGCGTCAGGTAGTTTTTCCTATTTTCATTAGCTACATAAACATGCGAGGCCAATCTTAGATCGAAATCACATAATACTTAGTTTTGAATTTTCTAGTCTTCGTCAGAACTAAACGACACATTTTATCTCAAAGTACTTCTACAAACCAATCTATGTAACTAGAAGCCGAATAAAGACTAATTGGATTGTGTTTTAGATGATCTCCTGTCAACCTTAATGGTTCTTCACATAACAATTCTGCGGCCTTTCTACCGTCCCATTCCAAACTGGATTGTATGCGTTAGTTTGCAATATGTTTATTCCCATGATGTTGAGAGAACTTATGAAAAGCTCTGACATAAATTGACTACCGCGATCACAAGTGACACGTAACGGAACACCCTAACACGATACCCAATTATGTAGGAACGCAAACAAGACTTCTTCCACTGTCATATCCTTCAAAATCAACACTTCAAATTGACAACTAAAATGATCAATCATTGTTAGCAAATACTTTTGACCGTTAACCTGGGGAATCTCGACTATGTCTATATATACATATCTGAAACGTCTAGTTGGTATCCCAATATGTCGTATCTCGGTTCTACTATGTCTCCACACATTACAGGTTTGACATATGGCGCATACTCTTACCCAAGCCCGTATGTCTTTAGACATATGCAGCCATGCTTATTTGTCAGTAAATAGTCGAATGCTTTCTTTTCTAAATCGATGTCCTAAATCGTATTATTGTTGAATTATTTTGGCGCGTAACCCCAACGGCACATATGATTCGGGTTGGTCTCAGGACATTTCGCATAACAACCACTTGCCATACAGGAGCTTAAGAATATAGCTGGATATCTGAGCCAATATTAACGTAAAAAGGATCCGATTCTTGCGCTTCCTCGATTTGATTGACTAAATTGTTAGGAAAATCATCTAGATTCTACAAGGGACTTTGACGTATCAGCTCAACGTCTGCTTCATTCGGTCTGCTAAGTGCATTTGCTACAACATTATCTTTACCATAAATTTGAGAGACAGTGAAGTCTAACTGTGCTAATCGGATAATCTGAGAATTTGCCCTGTGAGAATAATTAAGCCTCGCTATTTTACCAGGTATGCTTATCAACGGCTTGTGATCTTTCAATAACATGAACTGATTACCGCCTAAAAATGCTCAAAATGTGGCACTGCACCATACACAGCAAGAAGCTATTTACAAAAGTATCATATCGTTTTCTCGATCATGAAGCTTTAGGCTATAAAACCCAATTGGTTTTAATATATCCTTGTTTCTTTGCTGAAGCACTACCACTATTTCAACATAGGAGGCATAGGAGATTAGCCCAAATTGCTTGATGTGAACAAGGCAACGATGCCACCAAATCTATTTGGTACTCTACTTCTGCCTTCTCTTTTCATTAAAATTTTGAAACAATGATAAGTGTTTCTCGATGATACTGGCAAAGTCACTTACTATTATGGAACGAGGTAAGCGAACTGATCTAACAGCTGATATATTAGACTCAGAGTGTGTTAATACCCCCACACCTTCTGCGTTAGTCCTTGTTTTGAGATCTAGTGCCAGTTTTAAATGTGTCAAGAAAATTTCACTTGAAGGATGATTCCTGTTCCAAATTTACGGACATTTCTTTCATCCTCTTAACTCCTATAGGACTAACATTTGCGGCCAATAGTTGATAATCAAATGTGAGTCAATCTGCTTCCACCATATCTGATCTAACTACGCTTACTTCTGCACCTGTGTCTATGAGAAAGGCCAGACCAGTCAACTCATCTCTAATAATAAATATTTTTCTGGATAATCCGGCATCACCTTAAGATCTCCGTTTAAACAGAATTTAACTCTCTCGCTCTCCGTCTCGGTTCTATCCTCTTATGTCGTACTTTTAATTTTGCCTTAAATATGCCTTTATAGGCTCATCAAGTAGACTTTGTGATGGACCCATCCTATGGCTCCTACTAGCGGGGTTTTTTGCTTTTCCCGGTAAAGAATTTCTCCCTACCGGTTTTGTGCTTCATTTCCACCTGGGCAAACTTAAACGCAATATATGCAATTTTCTTCTTGGCACTTAACATTTCGTCCATATTCACAATGTGCCTCACACCATCTGCACGGCCCATCGAATCTATGATGCGAGCAACTTACTTGACGTCTAAAATTTCTATCCTGACAGAAATATCGCGAAATAATTCTCGAAATATCTTCAATTTTGCAATTCATATTTGCAACTTATCTGCACAAATAACGCAAATTTTCCAGTAATGTCAGGATAATTTCTGTATCTGCCCCGCCTGGTTGCATTATGTATTAATCTGCTGCTATAACATGTACCTGCGGTTCCAACTGATTATACATTTCGTCTAGTCCTTTGAGTTTATTTGGCAAACACACATTCAAGGTCTAAGAAACATTTAACGTTCAGCTGTAAAACTAGAATTCGCCACATTTCTAAATATGTTATATTAGGAAGCTTTTGCTCGAAGGCGTTCATAAAATACCGATGGAATTTTGCGCCCCATTTTCTATAGGCGCAACAAATTGCAGATCTATGCCGACCTTCCCGGATGAAATTTCTGTTGAATTTTGACCGCTAGCAACTCAAAGGCATTGTGCGGTGCTCCTCAAGCACATATAAAGCCAAATGTTTTGACACCGGATCATTCTGTTTGTTCGATACTGCTTGTAAATATTACTTAGTTAAAGTCTTCTGTGGTTAAATCTCTCAACTTTCGCGACTACTTGCTTTTGTACCACATTCCGCGTTCAGTTAGTTTACAAATAGCAAAATCACATTTTGGTAAGCGTTTAGTAATTAATTTTCAATATTTAAAAGGTTCGTATGTTTTATTTTTTTAAATATATATTTAAGTCTCGTTTGGAGCTACAGGTCATACGGCCAACCCCAGTGCATCATTCAACAGAGATATCAGCCTTCCTTCAAGAATAATAGTCGTTGTTTGATCTCAGTAAATCAGAGCTACGAATCTCCAACACGATGCAATATATCGTAAAAACAGGACAACCTATCGCACCAATACAATGGGATTGGTGTTTACTTGAAGCTCGAAAACTTGATTTAAAGAATTGTTACCACCACCCGCGCACTCAATTATTGTTAAATTGTATTGCCTATATATGTATGTGGCGAAAGCTACAATCAGTTAATGTTCGTGACTGCATAGAAATTGTGCAGCCGACATTTCCAATCAAGCACAATTTATGTGAGACTGCTAGAGGTGAGAGTCGCATATCCAACTTTGATCTCCAAATATAATCAATGCGGTTTGATCCTCGATAGTCAGTTTGCCGTCGTACTCTGATGATGGTCATGAAAGGTCGAAACGCGTCAGTGAGTTGCGGCTGGCGGTAGTTTTTTATGTTGTTCGACGACTGGTTAAATATAATGAGATTGGTATTACATCAAGCTCGCATATTTGATTTGAAGAAGACAATTATAGGCCTTCGAACAGTAACTCACACATTCGAATTTGATAATTCTACTTATTTCCATGCGTCTAAACGAAGGAACACCAACCAAAGAACCGGAAAACAAATGACATGTCTAGAAAGATTCCTAGACACTATCATCACAGCAAGATTCATATAATTTCAAGGCATATTCCGGTGAACACTTTTCTGGTTCTGTTAAAGGCCACACAGTGCTACTTTCCGATTTATTCTTGTGTTCTTAGTAACGTCACATGGCAATTATTTGCAGCCGCGGCGTTTACACAACCTTACGTGTCATTTTCATGTGAGCGGTACACATGCTTATTATTATGTAAAGGCACAATAACTATTCGCCGACATATTGCATAAATGAAATTCAAATTTAATTTACGCGGTACCAATTAAAACAAGCGAAACTTGCTGTTATCCAATGTCGTGCGAGCTTTCGATGTCAAGAGTATATAAGGACGATGAATTTACCATTCCAGTCAGTATTCACGTTTGATTTCTGCTGTGCACTACGTGCGCGTGCTGCCTTTTGTCATTATGACTTTTCACCAACGCTGATTTCAGGACTTGCTTCACACGTAATGTCATTTTAGTCAGGCCAATATTGTTGCTGCACAACTAGTGATACGGAGCAACATCTATTTATTGTACCTACACGTGTGCCAGTCACCACGGTGTTGTCGCAAATCTTCAACGAGACAATAATCAGCCTCCACACAGTCTCTCGCCGCTGATGTCATCGCCACAACATAAGAAACACCAGTCAGTCAACCAGAGCCGGACTCAATTTTCTAAGAGTATATCTAGACACTGCTTTAATAATTAACTTTCTCGGCATTCGCCGGAGAACGCAATACCGGCCCTAATAATGGCCCCCAACAGTACTTACTCTTAGCCATCTTGGCACCTAACAGACTTTGTGACGTCGTACGGCATTTACATAAAGCCGGGGTGTTTTACAAATTGGCGACTGCTCCAGGATACTGAAAACAGTACTGTTTTTTAGATTTATTAGAAAACTACAAAACTTTTGGCATAAATACAATCGATTGTGTTTCTTTTTCATTTTATTTTTTTGGAGTACATTAATTTGACGTTATCATATGCCACATTTTACTCTGGTTGTTAATCTTTCTTAAGTCGAAATCTTGTGGGAAATTTTTTTTGTTGGGAATTTTTTTGACGGAAGGTGTTTTATTCAAATGTCGCTGGGCGTTTTACTCGTAACAGCTACATGGGAGCCCATACCTTCTTATAGCTGCCGGTATCGCACACTCAACATAGGTTTAAGGCGTGAATTTACTCACAACTTCATCGTCCCCAAGGTCTCACACAACATAATAGGCTTTGATTTCCTTTTCAAATTTCGGCTCATTTTTTATCTTGCCAATCAAAAGATCATCAACTCCTCCACCGGACTTGAGCAAAATTTTTGGTCACTTGCCTCCGAGCGTTTGGAGTTACAGGTCATTCAGCCAACCCCAATGCATCATTCAGCAGAGATATCAGCAGCTCTTCTAGAATACAAAGTCGCTTTTTGATCTCAGCAAGCCACAGCTACGCGTCTCCAACACCATGCACCATATCTTCACAGAAGGACAACCTATTGCATTCAAGAAGCGAGCATTGTACCCTGCTAAACTGAAAGCTGTCCAAGAGGAATTTCCAAGGCTATCGAAGACCATCAAAAACCTCATGGGCGTCACCACTGCACTTAGTCTTCAAATAAAACGGATCGTACAGAGCTTGCGGACATTACTGCAAGTTAAATTCAGTGACAAAATCTGATGCATATCCTATTCCCAATATTAACACCTTACTTGAAAAATTCAACGGCAGCTATTTCTTCTCAGTGATTGATCTCAGGCAAGCTTACCACCACATCCCGGTAGCGTCAGAAGATATTGAAAATACTGCGGTCATCACTCCATTTGGACTTTTCAAATATCTTTACAAGCCTTTTGGAGTTATGTGTGCTACACAGACATTTCAAAGATTCATGGACAACATAATTTGCAACGACGCCGCTTACTGTATATCATATCTTGATGAAATAATGGTATTCAGTCCAGACTTAGAATCTCATGCCAAGCATTTACGAAATATCCTCTCACACTTATTCAACGACGGACTCAAGAACAAATGTGACAAGACGCAGATTGCAACTACATCCGTGGACTTCCTTGGGCATCGTATCACAACACAAGTTATTCACACTTTACGGTCAAAAGCGAATTTAATCGAATATCAAATCACTGAAGACTGTTAGTGAGTTGCAGAAAACTATTATCGCAAGTTCCTTCAAGGCATTTTAAGACAACTTTATCCTTTGTGAAGGCACCTACGGAATCAAAAAGGATTTAGCAATAATTCCATCATTACTTGGTCATCTAAAGACAAGGAATTACTTCGACTTGCCATCAACTCGTTAGCAAATGCTACAATGCTAACGCATCCAGATTTTTAACGATCATTTTTAATCACGACAGATGCTTCTGTGTTCGCTATTGGAGCCACGTTAGAACAAGAGATCGACGGAATTCGGAAACCAATCAGTTTTTACTCGCGTACTCTCCAACCAGTAGAAACAAGATACGACACTTTTGGCCGAGAATATTCACGACGCTGTGCGCCACTTCATTAACATCATTGGCAGCAGCAGATGTGTTGTTTTCACAGTTCATGCACCATTAATTAGCGCACTTCGAAACGTGGCGTCACATATCGCCAAGTACACTGCCAGAGTAGAAAGACAGCTGTCTTGTCTGAGCGAATAACAATCCGACATCTTTCATGTCAAGAATGAACAGAACTTCATTGCAGACACACTTTCTTAGACAGACTTCTTGCTACCACCACCTTCGCCGTCGCCATTCACTGTCAACTCCGTGGCACTCAGTGAATCTGCACTAACGCCATCCCCCTTGCGAACGGAATAGTGCGGTGACACTCACATTCAAAGGTCAGTTGCCCATCACCCCACCAAGTTCATATTCCGTCTCTGGGAAGGCTTACCTATTGTTAACTTCACGGGTACGCAGCCAAACAAGCCAGTTCTGCCGACTAGCCTTCAGAGAAAAGTCGTCGACTCAATTCACTCAATTGCTCATCCGGGAAGCAAGGCAACTGTCCGACTACTTACAGATCGTTTCTGGGGTCACAAACTTAGGCAGAATGCTAAATGGTGGGTCTCCGAGTGTGTTATTTGCCAGAAAAACAAGATCACATGGTACACTCGACAAAATTTCCGAACTATTTCTCCGCTAGCCATCATCCACACCGACATAGTTCATCTAACAAAGGTACAAGATTTCAGCTACCTTCGAAGTATGATTGATAGATCACATGATGGCCTGTGGCATTACCCCTTGACACTATTTCTGCCGACGAAGTAACTAACGGTTTTATCTCAGCATGAATATTTCATTATGGTGTTCCCAATGAGTTCATCACTGGCAAGAATTTAACTTCTCGTTGGATCGTTTCAAAACCACCTTGCGGTTCATGGGATGCACCATACGCCACACGAATGTCTACCATATCCAATCTAACGGTATGTTAGAGAGAATGCATAGGGAACTCAAAGCTGTTTTAGCATCCTCGTCCATTAATGGCAACTGGGTCGATGCAATACCATTATTTCTGATTGCCATGCGTTCCCGTATTTGTAAATAAATTAAAACGTGTGCGTCACAACTCTTTTATGGCATGGGCCTACACCTGCCTAGTCAGCTCCCACGTATAGTACCCGCACAAGATGACCCACAAGACAAATCTACCCGACTCCGACTTCATTTCGGTAACACGTCTGAACAGCAGCCGAGACATACGCCTCGACCATTCTTTGTTCACCCGCAGCTTCACAGCTGCAAGAAAGTACTCTTTCGTAACGACATTGCTGTTGCACCACTACAAACAAAGTATTTTGTTACTTACCCGATTTTGCTCAGACTGCCAAAATACTTTATTATTATGCAAGGTGCGACATTTAAATCAGTAAGTATAGGCAGGTTGAGACCGTTTATCGAAGCGCTTGATCCTGGGAGCTGACAACCTTCTACACCCGTCCCAGGCTCTATCCGCCTACAATCTCAACCTAGAACTAGATTGCTTTGCATAGCGCATAACTGATGATTTTTTAACATTAACATTTCGTTATTCTATGAATCAAATTTTTAACTTTATGTACACCACTTGTGGCCTATGTCACGCAACGTGACCTCTATGAATCCACATGATTCTTTTTTCTTACACTCACGTTTCTCAAGTGGTATAACCAGCTGTTCTTAGCTAACAATTGTGTAGCATTTTTTAACAATTCTTTGGTATTATACCATCCTTGTGGCAACGCTTGAGTACATTTTTCGTTACCCTTCGATGTTCATGTATATATTTTTACATTGTAACGTATGGCTCAAACCTGAGCTTACACTGCCTATTTTGGTGTGACCAGCCACTTAGAGCTAATGTCTTGTATAGCAACACTAATTAGTCATCGGCTACAAATCATGGTACAGGCCACTTTCAATGCATATCTCAACTTTATCAATTGCACTATGACCACTCTACGATTATCATGACCACAATGTCGAGCACACACTAGCCCCTTTGGCTGTTTTCAAACAAATTGACGGCGATCCATCCTGCCCAGGTTTCAACTTCAGTGGCAATCTACCCTAAAATCCTCACGCTGCGGCTCCCAAACCTTAAATTGCTCTATTTTGCTTCACGCGGTATCAATGGCTACTACAGTTAACAATTTGTGTAACAATTCCTAGTGGTTATTTGGCATCATATCATTGTTGAAGCAACCAACAAGCATAGTTCAGCCCAAAATTTACGGTATATTTTTAATAGCTACGGGCAGAGTAATAACCAGTTGCTTAACTTGGATCGAACCCTGCCCCACATTTCTTATCAAACCTCACCGAGAGGAATATTTTTTATTTTTTCGGAGACGAAAGTGATGTAACGGCTCGAGAATAATTCTCCGGCATATTGCATAAATTAAATTCAAATTTAATTTGCGCGGTACCTATTAAAACAAACGAAATTTGCCGTTAACCAATGGCGTACAAACTTTCGATTTCAAGAGTATATAAGCACGGTGAATTTACCATTCCCAATCAGTATTCACGTTTGATTTCTACTGTGCACTACGTGTGTGTGCTGTTTCCTGTCATACTGACTTTTCTCCTACGCTGACTTCAGGACGTGCTTCACACGTAAAGTCAATTTTAGTCAGGCCAATCTTGTCGCTGCACAACTAGTGATACGGAGCAACATCTATTTATTGTACCTAAATGTGTGCCAGTCACCATGGTGTTGTCGCAAATCTTCAACGAGACAATAATCAGCCTCCACACCATCTCTCGCCGCTGATTTCCACGCCACTACAGAAAGAACACCAGCCAGTCAACCAGAGCAGGTCTAAAGTGTCTACAAGTATTTCTAGACACTGCTACACTAACTGAATTTCGCGGCATATGCGGTGATGCAATATCGGTCCTAATAAGGGCCCTTAGTAGTACTTATTCTCAGCCATATTGGCATCTAACTAATTTTGTGACGTCCTACGACATTTACTAGAAGCCGGGGTATTTAAGAATTGTAACGACACAAATTAATGGCCGACATATTGCGTAAATTAAATTAAATTTTATTTACGTTATACCAATGAGAAAAAAACGAAACTTGCCGTTTAACCAATAGTGTGCAAGTAGACATATATTACTATGGCATGCTATTTAAGCACGGCAATTTACCATGCAAGTCAGTTGTCGCATTTGCATTCTGCTTTGCGTTACGCGTATGCGTTCTGTCGGCTGTCAATACCTACGCTGGTGATTTGATTGTTTCACCAACAATTGGCTACATCCGTGACTCATCTTGTTGCGGTACAACCAGCGAGACGAGCCAATTAATTGCAGAACCTGAACGACGTTTTCCACATCGTGATTACAACTCGACAACAGGAGGAACAACAGCCAGAGTCCACCCAAGGCTCTAGGACATCTTCACACTCTGAATAATTCAGGAGAACGCACGACCAGGCCCTCTTAAGGGCCCTCCTATCAGTAACAAATCTATATTCAGGGCACCTTAACCGAGTTTGTAACGTCGTACGGCATTTAGTTGAAGCCGGGGCGTTTACAAAATTGGCGACCGCGCCAGGATATTGATTATTGTTCTGATTTTTTTTGGTATAAATAAAATTGACTTCCTTTTTCATCTATTTGGGATAAATAGATTGACATTTGTGTTTTCTTTACCCTGATCGTGGTTTTCTGGGAAATCTGTTTGCTATATATTCGTGGTGTAAACGCCCCGGCTTCAAGTAAATGCCGTACGACGTTACAAACTCGGTTAAGGTGCTCTGAATAGAGATTAGTTACTGATATGGGGGCCCTTAAGAGGGCCTTGGCGGCGTTCTCGTAAGTTATATATATGTAAGTTGATGTTCTGTTCCTTGGGTGGACTCTGGTTGTGGTTCCTGCTGTTGTTATCATGTGTGTTGAAGTTCTGCATTAATTGGCTCGTCTTGCTGGCTGAAGTGCAACACGGTGAGTCACGAATGTTGCCAATTGTTGGTGAAACAAATCAATATCCAGCGTAGGTATTGACAGCCGACAGCACGCACATGTGTAACACGAGGCAGAACGCACATACGACACAACTGACTTGCATGGTAAATTTCCGTGCTTAAATATCATGCAATATGTCTACTTGCACACTATTGGTTAAACGTGGTTAAACGGCAATGTCGCTTTTTTCTCATTGGTTCAACGTAAATAAATTTGAATTTAATTTACGCAATATGTCGGCCATTGATTTGTGTCGTTACAACACTTTCCACTCTGAAAAAAAGGAAAAAAATTCCTCTCTGCGAGGCTAGAGAAGAAATGCATGACAGAGTTCGAACAAAGTTAAGCAAAAATATGATGAACCATAAGTGCTGGGCTTAAATATGCTTGTTGGTTGCTTCAACAATGATATGATGCCAGGTAACCACTAGGAATTGCTACACAAATTGTTAGCTCTAGTGGTCGGTCATAGCACGTGAGGCAAAATAGAGCAGTGTAAGTTTTTGGAGCCGCAGCGTGAAGATTTCGAGGTAAATCGCCTCTGAATTTGCCAGGTTTAAGATAAAAACCTAAGCAGGTTGGATCGTTGTCAATGTGTTTGTATACGACCAAAGGAGCTAGAGTGCTCGACGTTGTGGTCATGACATTTGTAGAGTGGTCTTTGTGCAATTGATAAAGTTGAGATATGCATTGAAAGTGGCCTGTACTATGATATGAAGCTGATCACTACTTAGTGTTGCTACACGAAAGCGTTAGCTCTAAGTAGCTGGTCATACCAAAATAGGCAGTGTAATGTCATGTGTGAGAAATACATTATAATGTAAAAATATATACATTAAAATCAAAGGTAACTGCATAAAAATATGTACACGAACATTGCCTCAGAGATGGCATAATACCAAAGAACTGTTCAAAAATGCTACACAATTGTTAGCTAAGAACAGCTGGTTATGCCACGTGAGACAAATACGAAAAATAACGAAAGGTTAAAAAAACAATTTTGATAGTTAATGTTAATGTTTAAAAAAATCAATTACGCGTTATACAAATCAGGATATTGAGATTGTGGGCAGACGGAGCCTGAGACGTGTGTAGAAGGTTGAACGCTCTCAGGATCAGGTGGTTCGATAAACGGTTTCAACCTGTCTATGCTTACTGATGTTGGTGTAGCGCCTTGCATAATGATGAAGTATTTTGGTTGTTTGAGCAAAATCGGGTAAGGACCGCGATACTTTGGTTGTAGTGGTGCAACAGCATTATTGTTGCGAACGAGTACTCTCTTGCAGCTGTGGAGCTGTGGGTGAACGAAGACTGGACGAGGCGTGTGTCTCGGCTGCTGTTCGGACATGTTACCGAAATGAAGTCGAAGGCGGGTAGCTTCGTTTTGTGGGTCATCTTGTGCCGGTAGTAGACATGGGAGCTGACTAGGCAGGCGTAGATCCATGCCATACAAGAGTTGTGACGCAGACGTTTTAATGGATTCACGAGTACGGGAACGCATGGCCAGCAGAACTAAAAGTAGTGCATCGACCCAGTTGCCATTAATGGACGAGGATGCTAAAGCAGCTTTGAGTTCCCTATGCATTCTCACTACCATACCATTAGCTTGGGGATGGTAGGCAGTCGTCTGGCGTAAGATGCATCCCATGTACCGCAAGGTGGTTTTGAAACGATCAGATGAGAAGCAAGTGCCTCTGTCCATGATGACCTCATTGGGAACACCGTAATTGGATATCCATGCAGAGATAAAACCGTTAGTTACTTCGTCTGCAGAAATGGTGCCAAGAGGTAATGCCGCAGGCCACCGTGTAAATCTATCGATCATAGTTAGAAGGTAGCTGAAACCTTGAACCTTTGTCAGATGAACTATGTCGATGTGGACGATGGCTAGGCGAGAAGTAGATCGAAAATGTTGCAACTTAGAACGAGTGTGTCGTGTGATCTTGTTTTTCTGACAAATTGCACACTCTGAAACCCATCGTTTAACATTCTGCCTAAGTCTGTGACCCCAGAAACGATCTGTAAGAAGTCGGACAGTCGCTTGGCTTCCTGGGTGATAAATTGAGTGAATTGAATCGAAAACTTTTCTCTGAAGGCTGGTCGGCAGAACTGGCTTGTTGGGCTGCGTACCCGTGAAGTAAACAATTGGTAAGCCTTCCCACAGACGGCATATGAACTTGGTTGGGTGACGGGCTATTGATCTTTGAATGTGAATGTCACCGCGTTGTTCAGTTCGCAGGAGAGTTGGCGTTAGTGCAGGTTCACTGAGTGCCACGGAGTTGACAGTGATTGGTGATGGCAAAGGTAGTTGTAGAGAGACGTCTGGCCTGGACAGGGTATCTGCAATGAAGTTCTGTTTGCCCTTGACGTGAAAGACGTCAAATTTCAATTCGCTTAGACGAGAAAGCTGTCTTTCCATTCTGGCAGAATACTTGGCGATAGATGAAGTTGCGTTTCGAAGTGCGCTAACTAGTGGTGCATGATCTGTGAAAACAACAAATCTGCTACTGCCAATGGTGCTGATAAAATGGCGCACTGCGTCGTGGATGGCGAGAAGTTCTCGGCCGAAAGTGTCGTACCTCGTTTCTACTGGTTGGAGAGTACGCGAGTAGAAACTGATAGGCTTCCGAACTCCGTCGATCTCTTGTTCCAAAGTGGCTCCAATAGCGAATTCAGAAGCATCTGTCGTGAGTAGAAATGGCTTTTCGAAATCTGGATGCGTTAGCATTGTGGCATTTGCTAACGAGTTGATGGCAAGTCGAAGTAATTCCTCGTCTTCGGATGACCAAGCAATGATGGAATTCTTGCTAAGTCCTTTTCGGTTCCGCAGGTGCCTGCACAAAGGATAAAGTTGTTTTGAAAGGCCTGGAAGGAACTTGCGATAATAGTTTAGTACTCCCAGGATTTTCTGCAAATCGCTCAAAGTCCTTGGTGACTTGATATTCTTGATTGAATTCGTCTTTGACGGCAACGGTTGAATACCTTGGGCCGTGATACGATGCCCTAAGAAGTCGACGGATGAAGTTGCAATCTGCGTCTTGTCACAGTTGATCTTGAGTCCGTGGTTGGATAAGCGTGAGAGGACATTTCGTAGATGTTTCGCATGAGATTCTAGATCTGGACTGAATACCATAATGTCATCTAGATATGACATACAATAAGCAAAGTCGTCGCGAAGTATGTTGTCTATGAATTTTGAAATGTCTGAGTAGCACACTTGAGTCCAAAAGGCATGTAAAGATATTCAAAAAGGCCAAATGGAGTGATGACTGCAGTTTTCTCGATATCCTCTGGTGCTACCGGTATGTGATGGTACGCTTGTCTGAGGTCAATCACTGAGAAGAAATTGCTGCCGTTGAGTTTTTCAAGTAAAGTGTTGATATTTGGAATAGGATATGCATCAGATTTTGTCACTGAATTTAGCTTACGGTAGTCTCCACAGGCTCTGTACGATCCGTTTGATTTTGAGACTAAGTGCAGTGGTGACGCCCATGAACTTTCGATGGTCTGATGATTCCCTCTTCCAAAAGCCTTGAGAATTCTTCTTGGGCAGCTTTCAGCTTAGCAGGAGCCAGTGGTCGCTTCTTGAGTGCAATAGGTTGTCCTTCTGTGACGATATGATGCATCGTGTTGGAGACTCGTAGCTCTGACTTGTTAAGATCGAAAAGCGATTTGTATATTCGAAGGCCTGCTGATATCTCTGCTGAATGATGCACTGGGGTTGGCTGTAACTCTAAACGCTCGGAGGCAAGTGTCCAAAAGCTTTGTTCAAGTCCGGTGGAGGGGTCGATGATTTTTTGATTGGCAAGATCAACAATGAGCCGAAATTTTAGAAGGAAATCAAGGCCTATTATATTATGTGAGACCTTGGCAATGATGAAGCTGTGGGAAAATTCACGTCGTAGACCTATGTTGAGTGTGCGGTATTGGCAGCCATAAGTTGGTATGGGCTCGCCTGTAGCTATTGCGAGAAGAACGCCTAGCGACATCTCGGCCATTGAATCACCTTTGAGAACTGAGACTGCCGCACCTGTGTCTACGATGAACTCTTCGCCAGTTTTGAAAAGCTCGTTGGGCTGTTTGGCCGGGTCATGCAAACAAGTAGGCTGGTGATTGCGACCGGCATTGTCTGTTTGGTTCTCCATGTGAAAAATTCGGCGTGGACGAAAAGAGTCGGCAGGGATGTCGGATTGTAGTTGGCTTCTTCCCTGTAGCGCCGTTGATGCCGTTGATGTGCAGAAAGTACGGTCTTCTACTTCCTGCGCCAGACGTTTCCCGATGCTGATGCACCCTTGTGCCTGCGGTCTGTTGTCCTCTCCGTCAGCTGTAGAAATTGACACTCATTCGGAAATTCTTCGGAACGACAAAGACAAACTTGGCAAGCATAAAAAACTTCTAGTGGTTATAACACCAGTTCTTTGGAGCATATTTATTAAAGGATTGCGGAGATCTCGATCGCCGCCTACCATTATAATTTGACTTGGAAACGAATTTTGGTCGAGCATTCACTTGATTTATCTCGGATTTGGTAATGGCCAATCCTTCTAGAACTTTGGCCATGTTCGCCACTGTTCTCTCTAAAGAGGAGATTCTATCATCTTGCGGGGGTGAAGAAAAGGATGATGGATTCACTTTGGGTTCCAAAACCCTATATTCTAACTCACATCTCTCAGATAAGTCATCTATAGAGAGAGTGTTGGGGAGCTGTCTGGCAAAGAGTTTTAATGTTTGGGGAAGATTGTTAATAAAAACGACCTTAGCCTCATGGTCAAAAATGTTGGTTTTATACCAACGTTTCCGTAATTCCCTCAGTATTTCGATGGGGCCAAGATTTGGCATATCTAACTGCGCATATTTGTTTATTATCTGCTCAGTTTCCGTGGGTCCAAGTAAGGATTCTACCTCGTTTTGTAGGCCCAAAATGGAATTAGGTAGCTTCCTAATGGCCTCAAGCATAGGATAAATCCGTCGCTGCAATTCAGAAGGTAGTTTAGCAAAAACCTTCGACAGTTTTTGATGACTGTCATAATCAGGAAAAGGGGAGAAAGCGGAGTCTACGCGCATAAAGAATAGCTCACTATCTCCATCCCAAACAGGAACATCAATATCTAAAATTGGACCTGACATTTTAACAATCTTACAGGATCTTAAAAGCATAAATTTATAAGCAATATGAAAATATATAAATATACTTTAACAAAACGCTTACCCACAAACAGCTTCCACAGTTGAATGAGCGCAGAACAAAAGCACGTTTCATACGTAGGAAAGATGAACAGAGGCCCCGTCGGCCTTTGATGCCAATGTATTATTATTTTCCACAGTTGTATGAGCGCAGAACAGTACGTACGGTGCCGTTTTGTACGTAGGAAAGACGAACAGAGGCTCCGTTTATTATTATTATACTCCTCAAAAAAAATCACAAATCCACGAATATATGTACCCAACAGAATTCTAGAAAACCACGATCACGTTAGAGAAAAACGCAAATGTTAATCGATTTTTAGCCCAAATAGATGAAAAAGGAAGTCAATTATATTTATACCAAAAAAATCAGAACAATAATCAGTATCCTGGCGCGGTCGCCAATTTTGTAAACGCCCGGCTTCAAGTAAATGCCGTACGACCTTACAAACTCGGTTAAGGTGCTCTGAATAGAGATTAGTTACTGATATGGGGGCCCTTAACAGGGCCTTGGCGGCGTTCTCGTAAGTTATATCTATGTAAGTTGATGTTCTGTTCCTTGGGTGGACTCTGGTTGTGGTTCCTGCTGTTGTTATCACGATGTGGACGATTTGGTTGAAGTTCTGCATTAATTGGCTCGTCTTGCTGGTTGAAGAGCAACACGGTGAGTCACGAATGTTGCCAATTGTTGGTGAAACAAATCAATATCCAGCGTAGGTATTGACAGCCGACAGCACACACATGTGTAACACGAGGCAGAACGCAAATACGACACAACTGACTTGCATGGTAAATTACCGTGCTTAAATAGCATGCAATATGTCTACTTGCACACTATTGGTTAAACGTGGTTAAACGGCAATGTCGCTTTTTTCTCATTGTTTCAACGTAAATAAATTTGAATTTAATTTGTGCAATATGTCGGCCATCGATTTGTGTCGTTACAGCATCAATGGGCCTCTGTTCATCTTTCCTACGTATAAAAACGGCACCGTACGTACTCGACAGGCTCAATTGCGGATAATTTCAATTTTTGGAAGCAGTAACATTGACGTGCTTTTGTTCTGCGCTCATTCAACTGTGGAAGCTTTTGTGGGTAAGCGTTTCGTTAAAGTATATTTATATAGTGCTTATAAATTTATGCTTTTAAGATCCCGTAAGTTTGCTAGAATGTCAGGTCCAATTTTAGATATTGATGTTCCTGTTTGGGATGGAGATAGTGAACTATTCTTTATGCGCGTAGACTTCGCTTTCTCCTCGTTTCCTGATTATGACAGTCATCAAAAACTGTCGAAGGTTTTTGCTAAACTACCTTCTGAATTGCAGCGACGGATTTATCCTAAGCTTGAGGCCATTAGGAAGCTACCTAATCCCATTTTGGGCCTACAAAACGAAGTAGAATCCTTGCTTGGGCCCACAGAGACTGAGCAGATAATAAACAAATATGCGCAGTTAGACATGCCAAACCTTGGCCCCATCGAAATACTGAGGGAATTACGGAAACGTTGGTATAAAACCAACATTTCTGACCATGAGGCTAAGGTTGTTTTTATTAACAATCTTCCATAAACATTAAAACTCTTTGCCAGACAGCTTCCCAACACTCTCTCTATAGATGACTTATCTGAGAGATGTGAGTTAGAATATAGGGTTTTGGAACCCAAAGTGAATCCATCATCCTTTTCTTCACCCCCGCAAGATGATAGACTCTCCTCTTTAGAGAGGACAGTGGCGAACATGGCTAAAGTTCTAGAAGGATTGGCCATTACCAAATCCGAGCTAAATCAAGTGAATGCTCGACCCAAATTTGTTCCTAAGCCCAATTAAAACGGTAGGCGGCGATCGAGATCTCCGCAATCCTTTAATAAATATGCCCCAAAGAACTGGTTTTATAACCACCAGAAGTTTTTTTATTCATGCCAAGTCTGTCTTTGTCGTTCCGAAGAATTTCCGAATGAGTGCCAATTTCCACAGCTGACGGAAAGGACAACAGACCGCAGGCACAAGGGTGTATCAGTATCGGGAAACGTCTGGCGCAGGAAGTAGAAGACCGTACTTTCTGCACATCAACGACATCAACGGCGCTACAGGGAAGAAGCCAACTACAATCCGACATCCATGTCGACTCTTTTCGTCCACGCCGAATTTTTCACATAGAGAACCAAACGGACAACGCCGGTCGCAATCACCAGCCTACTTGTTTGCATGACCCGGCCAAACAGCCCAACGAGCTTCTGCACCTTCTTGATTTCAAAACTGGCGAAGAGTTCATCGTAGACACAGGTGCGGCAGTCTCAGTTCTCAAAGGTGATTCAATGACCGAGATGTCGCTAGGCGTTCTTCTCGCAACAGCTACAGGCGAGCCCATACCAACTTATGGCTGCCAATACCGCACACTCAACATAGGTCTACGACGTGAATTTTCCCACAACTTCATCATCGCCAAGGTCTCACATAAAATAACAGGCCTTGATTTCCTTCTGAAATTTCAGCTCATTGTTTATCTTGCCAATCAAAAGATCATCGACCCCTCCACCGGACTTGAGCAAAGTATTTGGACACTTGCCTCCGAGGCTTTTGGAAGAGGGAATCATCAGACCATCAAAAAGTTCATGGGCGTCACCACTGCACTTAGTCTCTAAATCAAACGGATCGTACAGAGGCTGCGGAGACTACCGTAAGCTAAATTCAGTGACAAAATCGGATGCATATCCTATTCCAAATATTGACACTTTACTTGAAAAACTCAACGGCAGCAATTTCTTTTCAGTGATTGACCTCAGACAAGCGTACCATCACATCCCGGTAGCACCAGAGGATATCGAGAAAACTGCAGTCATCACTCCATTTGGCCTTTTTTGAATAACTTTACATGCCTTTTGGACTTAAGTGTGCTACTCAGACATTTCAAAGATTCATGGACAACATACTTTGCGACGGCTCTGTTTATTGTATGTCATATATCGATGACATTATGGTATTCAGTCCAGATCTACAATCTCATGCGAGGCATCTAGGAAATGTCCTCTCACGCTTATCCAACCACGGACTCAAGATCAACTGTGACAAGACGCAGATTGAAACTACATCAGTGCATTTCTTAGGCCATCGTATCACGGCCCAAGGTATTCAACCGTTGCCGTCAAAGACGAATTCAATCAAGAATATCAAGTCACCAAGGACTGTTAGCGAGTTGCAGAAAATCCTGGGAGTACTAAACTATTATCGCAAGTTCCTTCCGGGCCTTTCAAAACAACTTTATCCTTTGTGCAGGCACCTGCGGAACCGAAAAGGACTTAGCAAGAATTCCATCATTGCTTGGTCATCCGAAGACGAGGAATTACTTCGACTTGCCATCAACTCGTTAGCAAATGCCACAATGCTAACGCATCCAGATTTCGAAAAGCCATTTCTACTCACGACAGATGCTTCTGAATTCGCTATTGGAGCCACTTTGGAACAAGAGATCGACGGAGTTCGGAAGCCTATCAGTTTCTACTCGCGTACTCTCCAACCAATAGAAACGAGGTACGACACTTTCGGCCGAGAACTTCTCGCCATCCACGACGCAGTGCGCCATTTTATCAGCATCATTGGCAGTAGCAGATTTGTTGTTTTCACAGATCATGCACCACTAGTTAGCGCACTTCGAAACGCAACTTCATCTATCGCCAAGTACCCTGCCAGAGTGGAAAGACAGCTTTCTCGTCTAAGCGAATGGCAATTTGACGTCTTTCACGTCAAGGGCAAACAGAACTTCATTGCAGATGCCCTGTCCAGGCCAGACGTCTCTCTACAACCACCTTCGCCGTCACCATTCACTGTCAACTCCGTGGCACTCAGTGAACCTGCACTAACGCCAACTCTCCTGCGAACTGAACAACGCGGTGACATTCACATTCAAAGATCAATAGCCCGTAACCCAACCAAGTTCATATGCCGTCTGTGGGAAGGCTTGCCAATTGTTTACTTCACGGGTACGCAGCCCAACAAGCCAGTTATGCCGACCAGCCTTCAGAGAAACGTTTTCAATTCAATTCACTCAATTTCACACTCAGGAAGCCAAGCGACTGTCCGACTTCTTACAAATCGATTCTGGGGTCACAGACTTAGGCAGAATGTTAAACGATGGGTCTCTGAGTGTGCTATTTGTGAAAAAATAAGATCACACGACACACTCGTTCTAAGTTGCAACATTTTCGATCTACTTCTCGCCTAGCCATCGTCCATATCGACATAGTTCATCTGACAAAGGTTCAAGGTTTCAGCTACCTTCTAACTATGATCGATAGATTTACACGGTGGCCTGCGGCATTACCTCTTGGCACCATTTCTGCAGACGAAGTAACTAACGGTTTAACCTCTTCATGGTTATCCAATTATGGTGTTCCCCATGAGGTCAGCACGGACAGAGGCACTTGTTTCTCATCTGATCTTTTCAAAACCACCTTTCGGTACATAGGATGCATCTTACGCCAGACGACTGCCTACCATCCCCAAGCTAATGGCATGGTAGAGAGAATGCATAGGGAACTCAAAGCAGCTTTAGCATCCTCGTCCATTAATGGCAACTGGGTCGATGCACTACCTTTAGTTCTGCTTGCCATGCGTTCTCGTACTCGTGAATCCATTAAAACATCTGCGTCACAACTCTTGTATGGCATGGATCTACGCCTGCCTAGTCAGCTCCCACGTCTACTACCGGCACAAGATGACCCACAAGACGAAGCTACCCGCCTTCAACTTCATTTCGGTAACATGTCCGAACAGCAGCCGAGACACACGCCTCGTCCAGTCTTCGTTCACCCACAGCTCCACAGCTGCAAGAGAGTACTTGTTCGCAACAATAATGCTGTTGCACCACTACAAACAAAGTATCGCGGTCCTTACCCGATTTTGCTGAGACAATCAAAATACTTCATTATTATGCAAGGCGCTACACCGACATCAGTAAGCATAGACAGGTTGAAACCGTTTATCGAACCGGCTGATCCTGAGAGCGTTCAACCTTCTACACACGTCTCAGGCTCCGTCTGTCCACAATCTAAATATCCTGTTTTGTATAACGCGTAATTGATTTTTTTAATCATTAACATTAACTATCAAAATTTTTTTTAACCTTTCGTTATTTTTAGTATTTGTCTCACGTGGCATAACCAGCTGTTCTTAGCTAACAATTGTGTAGCATTTTTGAACAGTTCTTTGGTATAATGCCATCTCTGAGGCAATGTTCGTGTACATATTTTTATGCAGTTACCTTTGATTTTAATGTATATATTTTTACATTATAATGTATTTCTCACACATGACATCACACTGCCTATTTTGGTATGATCGTGTAGCAACACTAAGTAGTGATCAGCTTCATATCATGGTACAGGCCACTTTCAATGCATATCTCAACTTCATCAATTGCACAATGACCACTCTACAAATGTCATGACCACAACGTCGAGCACTCTAGCTCCTTTGGTCGTGTACAAACACATTGACGACGATCCAACCTGCTTAGGTTTTAACTTAAACCTGGCAAATTCAGAGGCGATTTACCTCGGAATCTTCACGCTGCGGCTCCCAAAACTTACACTGCTCTATTTTGCCTCACGTGGTATGACCGACCACTAGAGCTAACAATTTGTGTAGCAATTCCTAGTGGTTACCTGGCATCATATCATTGTTGAAGCAACCAACAAGCATATTTAAGCCCAGCATTTATGGTTCATCATATTTTTGCTTAACTTGGTTCGAACTCTGTCATGCATTTCTTATCTAGCCTCGCAGAGAGGAATTCTTTTTCCTTTTTTTCAGAGAGGAAAGTGTTGTAACGACACAAATTAATGGCCGACATATTGCGTAAATTAAATTAAATTTTATTTACGTTGCACCAATGAGAAAAAAACGAAACTATGACATGCTATTTAAGTACGGCAATTTACCATGCAAGTCATTTGTCGCATTTGAATTCTGCTTTGCGGTACGCGTATGCGTTCTGTCGGCTATCAATACCTACGCTGGATTCCTGAACGGCCGCTCATCTTCCACCAACTTAGTTAGTATTCTCGATCATTGCTACTCTTCTTTCTCTAAAGGGCTTCAGTGCACTCTCCTCTTCCTAGATATATCCAAGGCTTTTGACTCGCTGTCATTTTCAGCAATTGAATCTGCCTTAATGAGAAGCGGTATATGCGGCAATGTTCTCAAACTTATCAGCTATTATCTTCGGAATCGATATACAAGAGTAAAAATTGGCAGTAGTCTCTCGAGGCCAACCCATGTCCGATCCGGTGTTCCCCAGGGCTCTGTACTTGGTCCCATTCTCTTCAACCTTGCACTCGCACACATACAGGTTGAAGACACTCTTTTCAAGCTGTTCAAATATGCAGATGATATGGTCATCGTATTCAGCAACCCCACAACTTCCAACCCTTCCTCATCCCTTATATCGGAGCTCCTATCCTCGCTCCACTTGCAGCTCAGCGAAATCGGACTCAAACTAAATCCCACCAAAACTCGCTTAATGAGACTCTCGTCTGATCCATTCTGCTCTATCCCGGCTGCCAACTACCCCCTCGACATAGAAATAATAGATTCGGCCAAACATCTCGGCATTCAATTCTCAAAATCCCTAGACTTCTCCCCACACCTTACACACACTACTTCCAAACTCTTCAAATGGGCCCGTCTGATCTGTTTTAAGACTAACAATCCCACTCTCCAACTCACATTATTCAAGGTCTACGTTCTGCCCCTCATTTCCTACGCCAGCGAATTCTACTGTCCTCTCACCCACGCCTCCTCGTACACCATTGAACAGGTATCCTCCAGATTTCTTAAGCGAGTCTTCCCGAACTGCCAAAACTACAGGGAACGCCTACTTCTAGCTAACCTTCTTCCGCTTTGGTTCACACGTCACCTTCGAGTCATTTCTTTTATCCATAAGATCTCAACTTCCTTACCACTCTCCAACTTTGCCCACCCAAGTCACCACTACGCCACACGTTCTAGTAACTCTTCTATCCAAGCCTACCATACCCCCACCATATTTAAAAAAATCTATCTCTTCTCCAAAGCCACTAATGTCTTCAACGCTCTCCCCACAGACATAAAACTCCTACCCCAGCACGAATTCAAAAAGGCAGCCCATCAGTACTTCTTCAACAAATTTCTTTGTGATACGACCGATTGGAAACGAAACTGGTTCCTTCTCAATCCATAACATTTACTCCACCCCAGGCTATCTTCTTAACTAACTTCGTAGGGTTAAATCCATCAGGCAGCCATCTTCCACTCTACCTCTCTTGTCTTATTCTTTTCTTCTAGATTCACTAATACCACCTCTCAGCCCATTCCTAACCCCATTATATCCACGTTGCGGATACTCTACTACGTTTTGCTCATCCAACTCTTTTCTTTCTTTCTTGTTTCAGCGGAGGACCGGAAACCCAACAGCCCTACCGATCCACCAACGGTTCGCTTCGGACTTCGACTCTCCCTGGTCTTATTTTAATCTCGATCACGTTCTACAGATGCCTGCGATCCTTGCAAGACTCGCTCGCCTCAATCCTGCCGACTCCATCAATTCATTCGTCACGACAACGGACTCCAACGGTCGACGTCTACCTCCGGGCCGCCATCTTTTCATCTTCATCTTCGTTTTCGATCTCACATTCACCTTGAAGATCTGATACTTCACGGACTATCTCCAATTGATCTTGTCTAGTCAAATGGAACTTCGCTTATATTTATTTTTCACCAGATTGAACTATCTTGATGTTAATGATAACTTTTCCCCTCCCCAACCCCTCCCCTGCTATTAAATACTTTGCTAGTCACAATTCCACTCACCTCCACATATCCTACCCTTGATTTGCTATTTCAATGATTGGGCCAGTTGGCCTTTGATGCCAAATAAATGTATTATTATTATTTATTATATATTTTTATATGAAGAGTTTATAGACGTCCAATAATTTAATTATTATTAATAATAATAATAACAATAATAATAATAATAATAATAATAATAATAATAATAATAATAATAACAATATTAATAATAATAATAACAATAATAATAATAATAATAATAATAATAATAATAATAATAATAATAATAATAATAATAATTGTGGAGGAAGTAAAATAACATTGACTGATAAATTTAAACCACCATGGCTGATTGTAACGAATTTTATTTAAAAGAATTTTTTCTTTTTATTTTCCAGAACATTCTTTGTTTAAAGACTTGATTTTTATAATTGTGCGCTATTTTCAGTTTTTGAGTATCGTGCTTCCGAGCTGGTTGTAGATTTTCGTTTGCTGCATTTTTTAACATTTCTCTCCATAATAAACGATTACAACATTGCACAATATACACCTTTCAACACTTGCCTTGTGTTCTGATATAATATAACACTGAGGAGGAGTCTTGGAACAGGTAATTTATTTATTATTGTGGATCACGTACACATCAAAGCAGATTATTGATGAAGATATAGCTTTCCAACTTTCACCTTCAAAACGCCACAAGTAAGTGTCAATTTAAGTATCATAATTCTTGATCATGAATGCCGATATTAAATTAGAAGATGTATTTCATTTAGGGCAGGACCTAATGGACTTAAATCTTATTGACACAGATAACAATGTAGGCAAAACAGACTCTACTGTAAATGTTAGGACTTCTAGCGAACTGGCATCTAGGGGGCTTACTAACACCAATAGGTTAGGGGCCTCAACAAAATTTGGCGACCACGCCAGTCCAAGTATATTTAGTCTACCACAGTATAAGTCAGAGAAACATGCAAGTTGGGTAGGAGATGCCCAAATGATATTTGAGGCTTATTGTATTGTGAACCCTATGGAGAAATTTGTTGCAGCATGGATGGCATTACCTGAGAATTTCCGAAATGCTTTGGAAAATTTCAGAGACAGAACTGTGAAAGAAAAGCCGTACAACGCAAAAGAGTTATTAATGGCAGAAATTCAACAGAGATATCAGCCTGGAAGAACAGCGCAAATGTGCGAATTATTACGCTTAGAAAAAATGGGATGTCAGTTACCGTCCGAATTTTATGAACGCCTTTGCACGAAAGCTTCCAGGTTGAATATATCTAGTGATTTAGTCAACTCCATTTTTACAGCTGAGTTACCAGTTAGGCTCAGAACAACAATGGAAGTGTTTGACACAATGAATATAGATTAGCCGACAAAACTCAGAGGGTTAGACGGCGTGTATAAACAGCAAGAACCACAAGTACATGCTGTAATGGCAGATTCTGTAACGATGCAGCCAGTCAGGGCAGATACCGAAAACCACCTGACCACACAAGAAAGTTTGCGTTTCTTATGTAGGGAAGTTGCTAGCTTGCGTAGTGATGTCGCACAACTTCAGAGTCAGGTCCAGTATATTAGACGCCGAAGGAGTCACTCGCGTCAACGCTTCGAAGGGCCACGCGGATGGGGTAAGGCACAGTGCGAAGTGCCAAGATGAAAATTATAATTACCCGCGATTAGGTGGACCCAAATGGAAAGGAAGCACAAAACCGGTTGAGAGGAATCCGTCACCGGGAAAAGGGAAAAACCCCCACTAGTAGGAGCCGTAGGGGGTTTCCATTGCAAAGGCTCCCAGATATGCCTTTAAAAGGCATACTCAAAGCAAAAGAGGCGACTAGTATAAATAGCACCCAGATAAAAGACAAGAGAGTCCGATTCTCACTAAGCGGGGATCTTGAAAACATTGCCGGAGTGTCCAGCAACAAGTTCATTATTAAGGATGAATTATCTGGATTAGAATTTCTCATAGACACGGGTGCGGAGGTAAGCATAGTTAGGTCAGACGTGGTGGAAGCAGATTGCCCCACATTTGATTATCAACTATGGGCCGCGAATGGTAGTCCAATTGAAGTAAAAGGGATGAAAGAAATGTCTGTAAAATTAGGCCAGAAATCTTCTTTCCTATGGAATTTTCTAGTAGCCGATGTCAAGGACCATATCATTGGCATGGATTTCTTGACACATTTCAAGCTGGCATTAGACCCCAAGGCTAGGACTATCACAGAAGGCGTAGGGACATCAATAAATAATGAGTCTAACGTGTCGGCAGTTAGAACAGTCCTCTTACCTCGTCCAACAGTCGCACATGACTTTGCTGATATAATCGAGAAGCACCTAGCAGTGTTTCAACCTTTTAGTGCCAAAAGAATAGGTTTGAAAATAGGAGTAGAACACCAGATAGAATTGGTAGCTCCGTTACCTTGTTCACCAAAGGCTCAACCATTGGCACAACACAAGCAACAAGTAGCTGTGTCAGAATTTTATCAATTGCGCGAAGAGGGGATTTGTAGAAGGTCAAATTCCAATTTTGCTTCCCCAATAGTGGTAGTTCCCAAACCTGAACCGGGTCAATGGAGGGTTTGTGGGAATTATCGTCTATTAAACTCAGTGACAAAGGGTGATTCTTATCCTCTCCCTAACCAGAGTACTTTGCTCCGAGATATAATGGGATATGAGGTTTATTCAACTTTAGATCTCCAGAAAGCGTACTATCAAGTACCAATGGAAGAAAGTTCGATACCACTCACCGCAGTCAGATTTCCAGGAGGGGGATCGCATGAATTTCTTCGAATGCCTTTTGGTTTGAAAAACGCCAGTCAGACATTCCAGCGTTTGGCTGAAGAAATCCTTCAGAATTGTCCATTTGCGAGAGTATATATTGATGACATAATAATTTTTAGTAGTTCACGAGACGAACATCGTACGCATTTGGAAACGGTTTTGACCAGGCTGGAACAATATGGATTAGTGGTCAAACCTAATAAGAGTAATATTGGTTGCTCTTCAGTTAAATACCTTGGTCATATACTTTCCAAAGACGGAATTAAGCCTTTGGAAGATAAGGTCCAAGCCATTAAGGACGTAACTGAACCCAGAACAGTACGCCAGTTGCGAAGGTTCTTGGGCATGATCAGCTATTATCGTCGATTCATTCCAGGTCTAGCCGGAATTCTTGGATCATTAACAAGACATCTCACTCTTGAAAAGAGCACGATCAAGAAGTCTTGGCCTATCATCTTGAGTCAAGAAGACCGAGAAAATTTCCAAAAGGCCAAGGATATGTTAAGTGACGTAACCACATTAGCACCTGTAGATTGGGAAAAACCTTTCGAACTAATCACTGATGCATCAGATGTTGCATTAGGAGCAGTGCTACAGCAAAGAGATCGGGACGTAGTAAAACCGATTGGGTTTTATAGCCGTAAGCTTACTGATCGAGAAAAACGGTATGATACGTTTGGCAAAGAGCTTCTAGCCGTGTATGCCGCAGTGTTACACTTCGAGCATTACTTAGATGGTCACAAGTTTAAGTTATTGACCGATCATAAGCCATTGATCAGCATACTTGGTAAGACAGCTAGGCTTAATTACTCTCGTAGAGTAAATTCCCAAATAACACGGTTAGCAGAGTTTGATTTCACTGTATTTCATATTGCTGGTAAAGAGAATGTGGTTGCAGATGCACTAAGCCGACCGAATGAAGCTGATGTCGATACGATATTTCAAGGTCCTTTGAAAAGTTTAGAAGAATCAATGCACGATTTCGTTAGTCAAATCGAGGAAGCGCAAGGACTGGATCCCTTTACATTGGTATTGTCCAAAAGACCAGGATATGTGCGTAAGCTCATAAATGGCAAGTGGTTGTTATGCGAAACATCTAGAAGTCAACCACGACCATATGTGCCATTGGAGTTACGGGCCAAGATTATCCAAGTGTTGCATAACATGGGTCATCCATCCATTAAAGCCACCATACGATTAATCAACGACAGATACGTATGGCCACATATGTCTAAAGATATACGGGTATGGGTAAGAGCCTGTACCAAGTGTCAAACGTGTAAGGTGTGGAGACATACCAGGACCGATATAAAGAACATTGGAATACCAAATGGACGGTTCAGACACGTACACATAGACATTGTTGAGATGCCTGAAGTAAACGGAAACAAATACTTGCTGACTATGGTAGATAGATTTAGTCGTCAATTTGAAGTGGCGATTTTAAAAGACATGACAGCACAAGAAGTTTTGTTCGCGTTTCTACATAATTGGATATCGCGTTATGGTGTTCCGGAAAAGGTCACTAGTGATCGCGGTAGTCAATTTATGTCAGAGCTTTTCGTAAGATCTCTCAACGTCATGGGAATCACTATAATTCATACTAGCGCGTATAACCCACGAGCAAATGGGATGGTAGAAAGGTTACATCGTGAACTGAAAGCTGCATTAAGGTGTACTAGTGGAACAAGCTGGATACACGATCTTCCTATAGTACTACTCGCCATGCGCAACAGATATAGGGCACAATTAGGAACTTCCATTGCAGAATTAGTTTATGGAGAACCATTAAGGTTGCCTGGAGATCTTCTAATTGAAACTCCAAGTAGTCTTGATTGGGCTTCTAGTTATGTAGATTGGTTTGTAGGAGCACTTAGAGACAAGATGTGTCGTTTGGCCCCAACCAAAACTAGAAAACCTAAAACTAAATGCTATGTGTCCTCTGATTTAAAATCGGCATCGCATGTTTATATTACTAATGAGAATAGAAAAAACTGCCTAACACCATTTTACAAAGGACCATACAAGGTCAAGAGGATGACTGATAAGAATGTCATCATAGAAATAAATAGCATTGAGGATTGTGTTACGTTGGATCGCTGTATTCCCCAGTTTATCTGGATTGATGGTGTGACCGAATTAAAAGATGAGTTGAATGACCGTTCCATGGGCGAATCTGAGGTGTGCAATCCCATCTTGCAGACACATAATGAAATGCAGCAATTTGAAAAACCGTTGTCTAACTTATCAAAATCTTATTCTACTGAATCACAGCATGAAAATTATTTGTCGACGCCAGATGACATTGAAGAACCAGCGAATGTTATATCGGGCGAGATGACGACGTCAGGGGCGCCAGTATGCACAAAACGATCTGGAAGAATACTACGTCAGCCGAAGAACGATGATTACATCTACTATTAGTCGTTCCTCTCTTTTTTTGAGAAGGTGGTGTGTGTAGAGGATGTTGAATCCTCCGCCTTTTATAAAATGACCTTGAATGATAAATTTAAACCACCATAGCTGATTGTAACAACTTTATTTAAAAAGAATTTTTTCTTTTTATTTTCCAGAACATTCTTTGTTTAAAGACTTGATTTTTATAATTGTGCGCTATTTTCAGTTTTTGAGTATCGTGCTTCCGAGCTGGTTGTAGATTTTCGTTTGCTGCATTTTTAACATTTCTCTCCATAATAAACGATTACAACATTACACAATAAACATCTTTCGACACTTGCCTTGTGTTCTGATATAATAAAACACTGAGGAGGAGTCTTGGAACAGGTAATTTATTTATTATTGTGGGTCACGTACACATCAAAGCAGATTATTGCTGAAGATATAGCTTTCCAACTTTCACCTTCCAAACGGATAAAATAATTGTCAATTTGAGTACCATAATTCTTGATCATGAATGCCGATATTAAATTAGAAGATGTATTTCATTTAGGGCAGGACCTAATGGATTTAAATCTTATTGACACAGATAACAATGTAGGCAAAACAGACTCTACTGTGAATGTTAGGACTTCTAGCGAACTGGCATCTATGGGGCTTACAAATACCAATAGGTTTGGGGCCTCAACACTCTGAATAATTCAAGAGAACGCACGACCAGGCTCTCTTAAGGGCCTCCTATCAATAACAAATCTATATTCAGAGCACCTTAACCGAGTTTGTAACGTTGTACGGCATTTACTTGAAGCCGGGGCGTTTACAAAATTATAATTATGATTTTCATTTAGACAACTGTTCAAATTTCAAATTTTATATTTTATTGGATATTATATAAATGGTGCAAATTTATTGTCCATTTTAAAAAACCTTTCAGAATTGTTTAAAATCTAATAACGATTTATTTTGCAGTTTGTTTTTATTTTATATTTCACAATGTTTGCACTAAGGTCCTGAATTCTTATCTGCATTATTCTTCATGGATTATCTATTTATTTTGCGGCTATTTTTCAGTCATGTTTAATTTCATCGTATTTTTTTGAGCGACCTGCAAAATATTCAACATTCTTTGTTCTAAGGTTGTGATCTCATAACCATTATTGTTCGTGATGATAAACGAACTTCGTTACGATAGGCAACTTAGGTTTACCTTTATCCTTCGTATTATTTTAGATTATGGGGTAATCATGGACAATTTTTGTTGTCAAATGGGCACGTTTGCTTAGTTAATGTGAATGCCCTAGGAACAGAGATACTAAAGAATGTTGTCCTACCCGGGATAGGGTTTGTTACTGTTATGGATAAGTCCCTTGTTGATGCAGAGGATGTTGTTAATAAGTAAGATAATTTTAACGAATCTTAGTTTTTTCTTATCAAGTGAACAAATTGGACAAGTAATAATTTTAATAGTTATGAGTAGCCTAAATCGTTTTCTGCTTGTCAGTTACTAGCAAAACTTAATCCAGAAGTCTCGTTTTCTGCAGAAAAAAGAGTAATTATCTATGTAGTTTATAAATAGAGCCTAATTGATATTTTAGATAATGATCCTGAATTTTTCAATCAATTTACTATTGTCATTTTAACAAATGCGACAAATTCGTAAGTTCATTAAATCGTAACAATTTAGTGTTTGTGGCCGACTGAGTAAAATACTTCGTTCTTCTGGCATTCCTCTTGTTGTTGCCAATTGTGTCGGTATGGTAGGCTACATCAGCTTGCACGTTCATGACCATACAATCATCGAATCGAACCCTGATTCAGCTAAGCCAGATGTTCGAATTGATGATCCGCTTGTTGAATTTTCATCATTGCTACCAACTTCCGATTTAAAAATGCAACCGCATACATCAGGTTGTTCGCCGTTTACAGTCACTAAACTTTTAAAGGATCTGTCACCGAATCAGCTTAGTCATGTGCCTTGGTTAATCCTTCTCCATATTTTTGTAAAGCAGTTTAAAGAAGAGGTTTGTTTTTAGCCTGAAAATCGTTTTACAATGTTATTGTTGCCGTTTTTATTTGGAGTTTAAGGTTATTAGTGCTAAAATACTCATAGTTTACTGCACTAGGCTCGCTAATAGTTTCTATGTGCTTGCAAAACTAGAGGTGATCCTTCTGTCTTAGGAGACTGACCATTACTAATACTTTGAATCTACAGCATTGTTTAGCTTCGACGCTACTCCCAACTCGTTAGTAATATTAAGCTAATGATAATTTTCATCTGACATGCGATTGGCGACAAACTATTTGCTATGCTTACCATCCAGGATACAAATTTTAAGCTTTGCAGCGTATCTCAATTGTTGAAGAGCTCTGATGTGTGATAACAAATTGGTTTTCAGTTTTTTATCGTTTGAAGGCAACACGTGGTGAAGCTTTCCATTTATGGTTTATCATATGTTAGGTTCGTTATAAGTTCAAATTTCAGACAATCCAGTGCGGACATAGGTCGCCCTGGGGGGCTTTCTGCTCATCTGTTACAGATTTTAATGAAATCGGATTTGAAAGAAATACCGAAGGCCGCATGGAGCGGAATTTTATTCGGACTATGTTGGTTAAAGTGCTAGTGTGGTTCATTGAATGAACAATTTTAGCACTGATAATATGCTGTCGCGTCCTGGACAGAGGACATCTATCGCTTGTTTGTCAGTATGTGGTCATATGAGTACAATGAAATGTCACCGTCCGATTTGGATAGATTACATTCCAAACCTCGCGGCCAGACCCGCATTTGTCAGTTGATACTCATATCCTAGTTGTAAATTCTTGCAGGGTAAATAGTGAACAGTTATTCGTAAATAATTTTATACAGCCAGAGATTAAAATTATTTTAACAGGAAAAAAATTTAAAGTAAGAAACAAATATTATAAGGAAAGACGATGAGTAACATAAAGGTTCTGAAATGTGCTGTACTCTGTATGGGAACTTCGTTAATATATGCAGTAAGATAACAAGAATTAAAGAATAATATATTAAGGTTGGTTTTATGATCTAGAACCGGAAACTATATACAATTTACCAATCAATTTACCTTCATATTTCATCCTATAAGTCTTGTCTTTGTGTATCTATAAAATAAAGCCGGAATAGAGTACCAAACTTATTATTGAATTATGTTGAATATCGACTTTCCTCGCATTATTACTATGATAGTTCCTTCCGTATGTATTTTTATTTTAAAAATGACTGATCTTCAGTTAATTTAAAATTCCTTACTTCAATGAAATATTTGTTACTAAATTTTGAACATTTATCCAAACAAAGATTTACAATGAGTGTTATTTGACACTCCCTATTAATGAGGTCACCAGTAAGTTCGTCATATCACACGATTGGAATAAAACAAGTGGACAGACGTGCGAGAAGTGTAAATGGCATGTATTCATGGTAGTTGTACTTCGTCGAACGTATGCATGCGTGAAACTATAGCTTTTTACTCGAACCGCATCCGCAGCAAATTCCAGATAGCTTCTGAGGAGTTCTCAATAATGGCGAAACTGTTCTGTTGGCTGAATTTCCTTTACTTTCTTAAGCAATGCTTAGTTATTTTTCAGCCTTTAGCAGCTGCTGTCTCCGGTTCACCCATCATCGCAAGGTTCGAAAACCATCTTATAAAGCCGGTGATGATGGATGAACTAAAGATGGAAGCCGCCAATGGCTGCCGAAATGTCTTCAAGGATCAAGACAATTGGAATTCAGCCTGTGATAGTCACAACATGGATCAGGTTATTTTTGATAAATCCATTTTCGCAATTTTATTTCCATTAATTTTTAGTTTATTCTGTCAATTATGTATAAAATTAAACATTTCACAGAACAAGGATTTGCTATAATGCTTCTTCAAGATATGGTGAAGACATTTGGAAATAGTCGTTTAGAAATCAAATATTTTAAGGAATAATAATTCAAGTTGTCTTTAACATATTGGAAATTCACAATTTAAAGTGGGCATGGGTTCTTTTACAAGCTTAGCAAGGACAACTGTTGTTATCTTGAATAATTCTTCATTGTATTTAATTTCACTAAAAAGTAAAGACTAGTGGATCCTGTAAATATTTAGGAGATTCAAGATTACCTGAGCTTATTTATGAAAGATAATAATTTAGTTAATTTTTAAATGGTTTTTTAGCATGGCCATGTTCCAAATAATTACAAGGATAAAGGCCAACTCAAGGAATTAATACAAAGTGGTAAATTTTGTTTTTCTCAAATATTTTCGCCTTTTTCAAATGTACTGTTATGATGAATTCAATTTTCATCAGTATTAAGTTTTGCTGTAATAAAATCGCTTTATTATAAGGCATCCATACAATATGAGGCAGACTCTTATTTTTTATAAAATAACTTTTATAGAACGCGGATTGTGTTCGTCAAGCAACCGATGCCATTCCGTTAGTGGACTAACTTAACTATATGTCATTAGTATTCATTATTTCGTTTAATTGATCACGCTCCTACTTTCGTTTACCAAATGACATCATCCGTAATTCCTGCGATAACCATCATGGTATACGCTTTACTCCTGTCCTATTTATGTATTTTGCTTTGATTAATTTATAGTTTCTCAGAGATCCGTGTGAATCAAATACCAGATAATAAACCGGATTCCGGTTAGAACAAGGGTGTATTGATAATATTTTCTAACTTAACGGAATATTTGATTTATTACCTTCCTTATAAATTTTAAAGGAACAATTGACTCAGTGAATCGTAATGTTATGTTTGATATTCTGTCAAAAAATAATATATAATATAATAATAATATGCGATAATTAAATAAACTCTTCCATGTGTGTTGGTTGCAGTGGTAGAGCGATGTATTTTGACTGTGCCGACTATATTGCATTATTATGTTGTATTTGTGTTTTGTGTATGCCTACAATTCCATTGCCTTCTACAGCATTATTCTCTCAGCCAACGTCAGGTTTGCATAAAATAAATGGCGAACAGGTACATCTAAAGTCAAATTAGGTAGTAAAAAGCTCACTTGTTTACGAAGGTGGTGTCCACGTGCGCATTAAGTCTCCAGGTCGGAAACCCAGCGTGATATGGCATCAAATCGAGCTATGTAGCGATCCCATTTCAGATTTCTAATGGTATCATCTTACCTTTCTTTTCTTAACTCTATAGAGTTAACTACGAGGTTCGATCGTGTTTATAACACGATAAAGTGAAAGCCATAAATTAGCTGTTGCTCGTGTCATCTTGTCCTGAAGCTTGTTTGGTCATAATGATGTATTTTTGTGTGTCACCTAGATACATTTCTCCATCTGAACTAGATTTATTTATTTGTCTAAATTATTATTTCTTCATTATTACTAATTTTTATTACATTTAAATATTTGTCTTTTGGTTATAAGGAAGGAAAGTTTCAGCTAACTACAGCTGTTGTATTGCCATCTATGGTGGTGATAAAGAAGATTATTATTATTATATATATATATAAAGAAGATTATTGTCGTAAATTAAATGCACCGACAGCACTACATGTAATATCTCTGATATTGGGCAGTATGACATTTGACTTTGTGATTTGATCAACATCTATCTTATTCACTCTGTCTAAAAGTGTGTTTTAGTTAGAGGATGAAAAGGAGAAAAACAAAGGGGAGGTGGTCATATTATAAATATAAGTGTCTGCATTAGCTTTGTTTCGCTTACTCTCATCATCATCATCATCATGCCCAGCCATACAAAAGTCAAAAGTGACTAATGTTTCACTGCCATATAACTATAAGAAGAGAAAAATGTATAAGTAACAACAGAAATAAAATTTTCGACAAATTATTAGTGAGATTTGAGAGAAAGTGTGAGAGAGAGAGAAAAGCCATATCTGGTTACTGTGAGTAAATTTACTAGGATAACTCACAAAAATGAGGCAACTAAACGTATCCATAACATCACTATGCCCAAGTTCGCATTCGGGCAAGCCAACATCAGCAATACAGCTTCACGTCATAAACAAACCAAGCCTCGCATCTAACTGTGCCCTACCTAGAAAAGAAAGTTACGTAGATGATTCTACTAGACATCTGCAACAAGATCGCCACTGAGTTCGATTCGATGCCATATCGCTAAGGGTTTCTAACCAAGAACTATGATGCACACGAGGACCCCATCCTGGCAGACGAGTGGGTCCTATAGTACCCAATTTGGATGTAAGTGACTTCAACTGATTCTGCCATGTCAAAATCTGCCAACCTTGTTTCTTACGCCAATCTGGTGCTGCATGAGAGAAAACAGCTCTACTGGGCAATCGAATTGGGGCCTACGCAAAATGTGACCGAGCCAACGAAGTTGATGGAGCCTTCTTTGTTTTTCTTACGACGAGCAATTATTGGCAGATCCTAAAATATGTCTACGAATGTCAACGCTAGTTATTCGTTGTTGGTAACCAACATGTTCTATACTTCTCAAACAACGATGATCCAATGCCTGTAAGCGTCTCAGATCATCCACTCTTAGAGGCCAAGATTCACTAGCGTATAGTAAGACTGCGCGTACAGATGCATTGTAAACACGATCTTTAAGGCAAAGTGAAATACTCGTGTTTCTCCATAAGTGGCGAAGAATTGAGAAAGTTATTCTGGATTTCGCGATTCTCATACTCACCTCGTCATGCATATTGCCTGAGTAATTGATAGAGCTCCCAAGATATTTAAACCTGTCAACTATGTCGGGATATTCATTCTGCGTTCGTGGCGTTGGAGTGAGTGGTAAGTTATCCTGTAAAATTATCTTACATTTAGAGGAAGTGAATTTCATACTAAGAGACGGAAAGTCTGATAATCTATTCAAGGTGGTCTGAGCAGCATATCGATTGTCGAATAATAGTACGATATCGTCTGCATAGTCAAGATCGACTAGTTTACCGCTCGGAAGAACTTCAACTCCTGCATTCTGAGTTTGTGGAAGAGTGTTGTTCATAATAGCGTCGGTTAAAAAATAAACAAAATGCAAGAAAGTGGCCAACTTTGACGAACACCACTGATGGTTGTAAAGTTTTCGTTATTTCGTTCTAGACTATAACGCGACCGGAAGTATTTTAGTAAAGAGCGCGTGTAATTTTAACAAATTTTTTGGGCACACTACTTTTCGAAAAATGTGGAATCAACACTGATACACCGTGTCAAATATTCCCTTCACATCTAGAACGATGGCTGTTGTGGGGCTGTGATATGTCTCTGTTCAAGTACTTGTCCTAACGTAAAAATGTTATTGACACAACTTCGTCCTGAGCGGAATCCGGCTGGTTCTCTAGTGTGTGATTCACGTGAAGCGCTAAGACTACGTATGATAATCGAAGCTAATAACCCAGACACGACTGGAGTAGTACGGTTTCCTCATTCCATATAGTACGAAGCAGTTTATTCAACGCTCCCGAAATTGGATCGCCACCATCCTTAAATAATCCCAGAAGCAAATCATCAGGGCCTGCGACTTTGCGACATTTAAAAGATAGGATTACCTCCAGTACTTCTAACTGATGGTTCCTCGAGACTAAAGTTCCACACAGTTGATTTCGGAAATCGGAACTGATGCGTGTGCCAAAGAAAATTGACCTTTGAAGTATTCAGCTCACCTATAAAGATGACTAATTTTATCAGTTATTAGATGGTTCATACAATAATTTATAGTTTCGCAAAATTTTCTCGAGCCTGTTGTATGGATAAGCTGGAACAACATGGCTATTCCTGGATGCGTATGCTTCTCCTGTCTTCAGCTTTTCTGGTCCAAAAGGATTCGAGATCGACTTTTAGACTGTGCTTAAGTTGGCGTCCTATATTGCGACAAGTATTACTATGATCCGAGCCAGGTGGAATGTGGCGCCGTGTTTCGAGTATCTTCATAGATTTTACAGAGAGCCAATAATTATTTCTACGGGGGGCCTACAATGACACACAAATTGTACCTGCATTGTGAATAGTGGAACTTACCTAGGACCAAAGTAAATTGTGATTTTTGCCATCAAGACTAGTTAGCTTAGACTTAAGAATTTTTTCATATTTTTTTGGGCTCTTGTTTGAGTTTGCCTACATCTATTTGGTGTTTTTTCTTATTTATTTGCCCGGGAAATTTTAGTGCGAATCTAAAACGTTCAAGTGAATTATCCGAGTCGACATAAGTGTTCAAAATAGACCGAAAAGCCTTGATGCAACAACGCCGTCTATAACTACTTTCTACATGATCTATTTGAGTCCACCGTATTCCAGGTACTGGAGGACGCCATGTCTAACCCTACGTCTGGAATTTGTATTAATTAAATATAATCTATTTTCCGCGCGGCTGTCCAAAAGCCGTTCATCATTAGCGTTGTGCGTCGGGCTTAATGTTTGCCTTCCACTTAAATGAAATTCTGCGCTACTTCAACACCCAACTTTAGTATTCCTGTCACCCATAACCAAGAATATATCTGAACTACTTCCACTACTTACTAAAGATGCTAGTTCGGAATAAAGACGTCCGTATTATGTCTGTGCTGCAATCGGAATGTGTATATGCAGATACAGTGAAAAGTTAACGTTGATTTTGGTTTTTTGCATTGATTTAAATAGATGTGTTTAAACCTGCCGCACAAATTGAGCATTCATGTCACCCATAAGCAAGACTATATCTGAACTTCGTGGCTCTGTCTCATTGCATCTGTAGAAATCATTTTAACAATGCTGGCGACAATAGCTATGGCCTGATGGTTATCAGGTCAGAAATTTATTTGGCTACTTACCAGAAATTTCCCTAGTGAGTAATCTTAAACAACTTCTACTGCTGGCTCTATAACTAATATCCGATAATTTTAAACATCTGTTCTATCTTATTTAATTAAAATGATCGGCAAAAAGAATTAATGATTCTCAGTACTGTAAATTTCAAATGATTTTTTAAATTTTAATCCAGATTAAACTTTTTATTTTGATGCGCTTTTTTAAATTTACCATTCATAACGTGGTTTAAGGATGTTATACGACAAGTCAATTTGTTTGATTGTTGTTTGTATAAACGAAAGACTAATTTAGTTTCTTAACTGAATTTCTGTATTACTAGTATTACACATTACTTATTGATTTTTGTGTACCAATTATTTTCAGCAAAATCCGAACTGATAGAAAATTTGGAGTCAAGCACGAGATTGGACACGGGTTTTTCTTTAGATAATTTCGATGAAGCAATCAAAGCAATAAATATTGCTGTCTGTCGAACCACGGTAAGTATCGTCTATGGTATTTCTATAACTATCGTGATAACTGGTTTTGTTTTAAGAATATCTGCTCTTTCGGTGTGTTGTTATACAACCATATTTGTATCATAATTATGATTTCTTTGTAGAATTAATATGAAGATACTGCGCCATGAGTCCACTTTGGTCTTGTGTTGATATTAATATAATTTTTGTATTTATTCACGATGTTTTGTTAACAACTGCTTCATATGATATCCAATTTTGCTCATTTACAATGTTTTTGCAGCTAACTTCTAGAACCGCCATCTTCGAAATCGTCAATACAAAATTTTGTTGTGTTGTAATAATGCTGAAAGCATCGTGGGTGCTTTGTTGCCGATATTTCTTTAATTTTGAGTTTACATGGTTTAGTGCTTATACAGCTGGGATGCTATGGTAACCGCTTTCTGCGTTTGGTCATATTCAAACTACTTAACTCCATGACATGCTCATTAGAGAGCCATTGGTGAGGTTTCTTTAATAATACCAAAACATACCGAAGTTGAATCGCATCTACTTGTCATTTAGACGGTAGCTGAAATTCCTTCTAAATGCTCCTTTCATATTAAAACTCTTTGAATAATGTTACTGGTATTTGTTGAACAGTGCTATCAGAAAATTTGACATATCCACGATTTTCTTTCGTTGTTTCCCGACTTGAACCCTAGAATTTCATCACTTTGCGGAAGTTACTAAATTTGAATGTCAGTGTTATATATGAATTTGTCATTTTAATCTTTTCAAGATCTTTAAACTTCATTTAATTAGCACAACTTCGATTAAAGCAATATCGATACTTTTGCTTCAACTTACATCAGTTTTTTACGAACAAATTCTCCTTAACGTCAGCTCGATATTTGGTGTGGAAATACAGTAATGAATTTCTTATAGCATAACATATACTTCTAGAAAATAAATTCATTTAGCCAGAATATTATGAGTATTAATATTGTAGTTTAATCTAGTTATTAGTTACATGTTAAACTATATTACTCGTGCGTCTACATATGTTTTGGAGTTGCATTTACTTGTTCATATTTTTATCTTTAATAACAACTCATTAGGAGGATGAGCAAAATCAGTTATACCTAAGATAAGTTAGCGATCTACATATTAACTTAGGTTTATCTCGTTTAATAGTGTTTCATATGTGTAATTTCCGTACCTAAATCCTTTAGGTTGATTGAAATGGTAATTTTTTTATTCCTCTGATAATGTGCATCAATATAATTTCTGTGTAGCATCCATTTCCTGGACACAGGTTCTGTCTCTAATGCCATTGCATGGACTCTGATGCTTAATATAATTTAAATTCCACACAAAGATTCATCTCTCTTTATTGACATAAATCTGTGTACTGGAAACGAACGAGGCGGAGCAGCGAACACTGATATAAGTCTGTAAATTTGAAAGTCTAACTAAATTCGCATTCAATTATATCTGAAAGCTAAGTAGATGAAAATTTTGCAGGGCTCGGCTTGTCCTTTGAAAATTTAGCCAACAGATAAAAACTGATGTGTATCTAAAAGTCAATAGCATTTATAAATGTAGGCTTCACAATTGGTTTTAAACGAGCCACCTAGTGGATGAAGAATATTTCTTTAAATAATGAGGCGAGTTAAATTAATGTTAAAATCAAATTACCTCTGATCTATATACTTATTGTGGTCAGTCTAAAAACGACTTATATGTTCACTTATTTTTTATGTCTGAATAACTAATCTGGCATCAATAACTTGTGTGAGAATTATGGTGTAGTAGCCGTCTAATCAATTATTAGCATTAAGGTCGTGATCCTGATGCAACTAAAACTCCAATTATATGTTCAACAATGTACATTTATGCAGGCCCTTCTTAGACGCGTTTTCATTTCTATGATTATAGAACTATTATTTAAGGTAGCATTACAATTCACTTGTGGTCGTTTTGTTAAATTTAGAATCCTGTTCATATAGGGTAACTAATTTGTCTCGAATAATTCTTTCTGTTTTATTTGTAGACAGTCAGTCAAGCGTGATACTTTATTACTGCAGAGCGCTGACCTTTGTCTGTAGTCCGCATTCCAGTATGGCCAATCCCAAATACCGAAAATTGATGAATTGTTATATAATATGCTGACATAACTCAATTGGTACATGATAAAACATCAAAAGACAATTTATGTCATGTTGTGAAGTGTTCTTCCATGACGCAATTAACTGTTATGCATAAAACATAACAGAATTTGTGATTGCATATTTAGCGTACGATTCATAACACACACAATTTAACTTTACCTATATTATTAAAAATATCCAGAAATCTACTTTCCTCATTTTGCCACCTCATAATTTATGCATATATACGTTGTTATAACAATTGAAGTTATTTTGGTCATCCGTTTAATTTAATCATGCCTTTAAGGAATACGTTTAATTAATAATGCCATGTAGTGTGTTCTAAAACGTAATTGTTTATTGTTTACTGCGGCTGACTCCTTTTGGAGGATAAGCCGGCTCCATTTATTTCATGGAGTTTCTTGGGAATTTGGTACAACTAAAACGTAATGGTGTAGGATAAATTAAAAATAGGCAGTATCTTTTCTTTAAATCAAGTTTGCGAGCTTGAAATAAACACCAATCATATTGTGTTTAACCAGTCGTCGAACAACAGCAAAACAACCGCGAGTCGCACGCACTGACGCGTTTCGACCTTCCATGATCATCATCAGAGTACGACAGCAAACCGTCGGCGAGGAACAAGCCGCAATGAATATAAAAGAAATGCAAAATAAAATATGCGGCTGTCACTTATAATAGTCTCGCATACATTGTACTTGACTGTAAATATCAGCTGCACAATTTGTATGCAGTCACTACCATTAGCTTTTTGCAGCTTTTGCCACATATCAAAAAGTAAACTAATTAAAAAATCAATGATTGCGTGAATTGTGGTAAAAATCATTTAAATCTATTTTGCGAGCTTGAAGTAAACACCGACCCATTGTATTTAACAACGTGCGGCGGGCGGTTGATCGACGACTCGTTAAATACAATGGAATTGTTGTTTTTTTCTAGCTCGCAAACTTGATTAAAGGATTTGATACCACCATCCGCGCAAACATTGATTGTTTAATAGTAAATATCGATCAGACTAGGAAAGGCTCGTTCTGGCTGCTGACAATATTTTGGCTACTAAATGTCCGTCAGCAATATATATATATATATATATATATATATATATATATATATATATATATCAGTAAATACTAAGCATCGTATAATGTATAAAGCGTAATTCATCTAGTAGACCGTTACTTTCCTTATTGGAAATCCTTCAAATATTGCCCAGAAAATTACTGCGGGTAGTACTTATAGAGCTCTAAATAAGGCCGAAGCTGGACTACTGGATGAATGGCTTTTTCTACATTTTGCTATGCTTAATTTATATTAGCAAATGTGTATATATACTGGGATTGTTGGTTCTACCACGATCGCAACCTTGGTTTTATTAATTGTTATCACCTTCCGCGCAACCAATGTTCGTTTATCGAATTGATCTTTTATTATATCCCCGTCAAGATAAGAAAACCCGCCGCCCCTTGATTGACTATAAAGCCGCTGAATTTGTGGATTTCTTTCATAATTGTTCATGTTTGAACGAACTGGCTCATGAAAATAACTGCTCTACTTCATGTACAGGACTTTATATCAGGAACCAATACTAACTAAATACTGGAGTGTCATCTCAGTGACTATTAGAATTTAAGGTATTTGTGAGAGTCCAATTTGCGAGTGCAGATTCAATCTTCACTCTGCTGTTTCGAAAGCTATCACTACTATCCTTATCAATTTAATTCATATGAAACGAGATTAACGAAACAATCTTCCGATTCCATTGGGTTTTATTTCTGGATTCGAAAAGTAATCAATTTGTTGCTCCTTGTCAAATGCTAATTTGAGATGCCATTCGATGTATAATCACCAAAACCGTGACAAACATGGCGCATTTCGAAAACAGGATTAATTATACTTCACAATTTTAAGATTTTCTGGATCTATGTGTATGTGAGTACATTACCTCCGTTACTAGTTCTATATTATTGGTTGCAGAGAACCAATATATGTATTATGTATTACGCACATAGAATTATAATCACTATGCACAGCAATAAGTATGTCATCATTGTGCTCTGCCAGATAACCATAATAATGAGAAGAAATTTTTTTAAAGTAATAATTTAGACACAAATTATTAAAGGAGAGAGATATATGAGAGGAACGATCTTGTTACTATGAGTTTATTTGAACACAGAATTGAGGCAAACTGAACCTCTAGAAAACACCATTATCTCCAAGTAAAATATAAGGCTAGGCAAAATCGGCAATACATTTTCCTTGAGGCTTTCTTTTTATCACGTCCTAAACTAACGAAACCTCGCAGCTAACTCTGCCAAGCTATAAAAAGGAATTTAGAAAATGATTCTACTAGAAATCTGCACCTATATCGCCATTAAACTTGCCTCCGGGCCTTATCGCGCAACCAAAAACTATGATGTGCACGTGAAGTCCATAGTGGCAGTCAAATATGTCCCATACCACCCAATTTGAATGTATTTAACTTCAACTGTATCTGCCATGTCAAATGTGTCCACCTTGTTTATTATGCCAGAAGTGTTTGTGTTGAAGGCCTGCATTATATCTAAAAATTTAGCGAGCATACTACTTTTCAACAGAATTTCAAATAGAAAATTTATGTCCACTTAATAAAACGCATTTTTGAAGTTTAGAAAGACAGCTATTGTGGGACGGCGATATACATATAGCTGTTCAAGAACTTGCGTAAAAATATTACCTATACAAACTCGTCCTGATCTAAATTGGTATTGTTATTCTCTAGTAACTGATGCAGGCAGAGCGCTAAGACGTCTTTAGATATTCTAAGTAAATACCCTAGATATGACGAGAGTCAACATTATACCACGATGATTATCACATGAATTACGATTTCTTTTTTGAAGTTAGGTTAGTCAACGCTCCAGAATATATAACGCCACCATTCGTAAATAAGCTCGGAAGCAAATCGTCGGAACCTGCAGCTTTGCGGCGTTTAAGAGTTTGAATTCCATATTTATCACTGATGGCAGTTCGGGATAAACATTCCACACTATTTATACAGGCATAATTTCGGGGATCGAGACTGCCGCAGGTGCCCAAGTAAATTGGTCTAATGAGTTCGGTCCACCTTTCAAGACGACTTATGTTATTGTTTATGAAATCATTGATACTTTCATATATAGATTCGCTTACTTTACTTTCTCGGGATTGTTACGCGGATAAGTTAGAAAAAACAGCTGGTGCTATCTGATGCGAACCATTCTTCCATTTTTTCGGCCTTCCTAGTCCAAAAATGTTCGAGATCTGAATTTAGTCTTTGCTTAAGCTGAAGTCTTAGAACTCTACGTGCAATATCAGCCGAGATAGCTGGCCGTTGACGCATTGTTTCGAGAATCTCCATAAATTTTACAGAGACCCAATAATTATTTTTATAGGATCTTACGTAATTTTGATGTTTATTATTATTATTTATTTTTCCGGCAAACTTGAGTGCAAATCTAAAAGGTGTTTTATTACATAGTCCTAGTTGGCATATGTTGATTTATTTAGAACATTTGTTATACTACAGTCAGTTTGAATAAGTCATATAATCTCATGTACATATTTGTTTTGCGCTTACCGACAACTCAACAGTTGGAGCTAGCAATGCACCTGAAACTCACTGTTTATTTGGCCAATTAAAGTGGGCCAGTTGGACCATACAATTTTGTATAATGTTGAAAATCCTATTTACCATCTATAGACAACGAAAGTGAGCATTACATTTAATTTATTGACTTCCCCATGAGAAATGTTCTAATCAGTTTTATTGATTTTTATGGAATTAGGATTTGAATAACTTACATTTTGCAAATTAGATTCATTATTTCTCGGAACATTTATGGTTTGTATTTTGAAATGACAATTTTATTACATCATTTTCCAATTTTATTTTCAAAGTTTTTAATTTACTTGTAAAAGTCGTGCGAAGAATTTTGACTTATTTTTGTAGTGCAATTGATGATTCTCATAACTTTAGAATCGAGATGTGACGTTGAAAACTACTACACTCTATTGTTGTCCTCTATAACAATGAAATCGTTGGCTGAACGTTAGCGTACCAGTTTTAACTTAATTTATCCGCCACCTATTTCTAAGGATCAAGCCAATTGATCAATTATCGACATTCATCAGAATGTCGCCGTTGTCAAATATTTTTCTTGTATACGTTTATTTTATTCTCTCTTTGTATCCGCTGAGTGTATGCCTTTTATGTCTAATTGTTTTTATTTGGTATAATGCTCTTTAATTCTCTAGATACCGTCTGAGGTACAAGAACTTCTGGATGATCCGCGTTGTGAAAGTGGAATCGCATTAACCGTAAGCTCAATTTGATTTTTGTTCGAAACTTAACTAATCATTTGTTGTTTAAAAAATATAATAGTGCACTGCTATCTGTCGTCAACGAATTAATTTGCTTGGGCTTTATGGTAAAACTTGACACTTTGGCTACTTTTGAGATTTCTTGGCGGTTTAACCTTGTTTTAGTTCCTTTAGGAGAATTATAGAAACCACTCTGTTACTGTTCGTACATTTATATATGTAAATTATAATGTTCTTTCTTCTCGAGTCTTCGGAAATATGGTCAACGTTAAATTTCAGTTTTCGCCACCTGGATCGTTTTTTGAACGAGTGAATTTTCTCTGTTTGGCTTTGGTTAATCTCAGATAAGCTGCGATTCATTAATCAGGGCCAAAATTTTGGTACCGACTAATTCTATTCGGCTAAAATTCCATGCGCCCTCACCATCTTATCTAGTCAACGTCGGTTTTCTAGAATGGTTCATTGTTTCAGATGGCCAATTGCACTTCTTGTCTGCTAGACTACTTAAAATTATTCGATAGATAGTTAGAATTTTAAAAAAAATTGACTACTAAGCTCATGATCGAAAACTTTTGTTCGTGATGTCCGTCGCATGATCAATGATGCATACTCAGTAACCAAAGTACACTTAGATTGGCACATGTCCGCGGAAATTTAACGAAAAAATATGTACAGTGGAAAGGCCTGATTAACTCTGCTTTGTCAGCCTGGGCTGTTCTGGAACCCACCAGAGCGGCAGACTTTGTTTTCTGTGTTTTCATTTAGTTTAGCACTGGATAAAAAACAAGACATATCTTAGTCACAAATATTTCGCCAAGTGTAGTATTTTATGCACATGTTTTTGGATTGGGCTACGTATATGCGACCCTCGAAATTGGAAATTTGCCGATAAGAAGCAATGACCAAAACTACGTGACTATTCAAATTAATGGTAATGCTCATCTCAATTTGAAGCACTTCTTTGTTAAAATTTCCCTGTTTGCTATTATTCAGAATAAGCTGACGCTAATCCCCTAACAAACTATATTTTGTCAAATATTCTTTGGAAAAAAGACGCTGAAATTCATTTTTTATTTGTAAATAAGCTATGTGCTTATGGGGTCCACCTAACCGAGATACATTTGTTAGTATTTGATTGAAACCTATGTGTAGTGTGCGGCAGGATGACTCAGTGGTTAGAGCACCAGATTCCGAAGCCGGCGTGCCCAGATTCGAGCCTTTTCCACGGCGATTTCTGTTCAGTACGTGATGAGTTATCAATTAGGACGAAGCCGGTCTACTGGATAAATTGCCTTTTTTACACTAAACAATTCTTAGTTTATACTAACAAACGTATGTACATAATGGACCAGGTGTTTATATCAAGATCACCACCTTGATTATAGTAGCTACGTGCTACATTTGATATTCTTCATGTCAATTGCTAATTTAGCGTTAAGCTCAAAGATCTCAGCTAAGTTAGAAAATTTCAGTTTCAAACTGATTATTCTTATTAATTTACTAGTGTCTTTTTCAATTCCACTCTTCAGTACACACGTTCTTAATTTTCTGCGCAATAATTTTTATAGAAATTTTGTTTTGCAAATTTATTTTCACCATATGCAAAATGATAAATTAACTTGAATCTATTTTTCTACAGCAGAAGAATGATAAAATTAATTGCCACTCCGAATTCAATGCCAAGTTTTGGTCGCTACTCGGGGCAATGAAGCAACACATCCACACAGAAAAGCTTAATTCGGGTAAAAGTGAATGTTTGCTGCCAGTACGTGGTGAACTGCCTGACATGACGTCGGACTCAGAAAGCTATGCTCGCTTACTTAGTGTCTATCGTGATGCCTCTGAGAAGTCTGTAACTGCGATCTACGATTTAGTGGTAAATGTTTCTCCCTATTTAATGCTGCTAATTATTGATAACTGCTATCGTTTTTGGATTTTTTGTCTTATAATGCGCAACAAACTCTTTGAATTTGTTTGCTATGTTTTTATCTGCTAGGCAATTAATGTTCGATGTATAAATTGTGAGTACTTCATGCCTTTTTGTTAAATTGTGATAATCAATTCAGCTTGCTTAATTATTGAAAGTTGGTCAGCACGTGCGAGGATTGTTTTCGGTAAAACATTTTCCTTTTTTGTGTACACTAATTCAATTTATCTATTTTGCCAACAGATCACCATATGTCTTAATAAGTCCTTCGTAGATACTATAATTTCTCCATTTTTGCTTACCTTAACTTCAACTTTGTAAAGCATAGCTCTGCTGCATCATTTGTAAATTGTGGACCTCATGTGTTATGAAGTAAGAAAGTGTAAGCCAGTACAAAGCTGCGTTACTGACGTCGTCACGCCTTGTTGTCTTTTCGCCTTAACGTATTAACTACCAGAAGATATTGGTTGCTTTGTTATGATGTGTCACTATGTGTTGCCATAGCAACATGGCGGAAACACCGTCAGTACTGACGCGATTCGATCTTTGATGCTCATCATTAGAGAACGACGGCAAATTGAATAGTGAGGATTTAACCGCAAAGCATATATATGGAAAGCAATATTGGATATGCGGTTCTCATCTCTAGTATTCTAGCATACACTGTTTGTGTTTGAAAATGGCGGCTGCACAATTTCGTACTCTGATGATGATCATGGAAGGTCATGACGCGTCAGTACGTGTAACTGACGGTAGCTTCACATGTTTTATTATCTAGTTAAACACATTGGGATTGAAGTTTATTTCAAGCTCATAAAATTGATGTAGAGAATTTTTAATTAAATTGCGAGTCCTAGACCATCTGCCTGGCATCTGTGTCGTTGTTTCCGGACACATTGTCCGAGGTATCATAATTTCTCCTATTTAAGCAACTCCGAAAACACACACACACATATATATATATATATATATATATATATATATATATATATATATATATATATATATAATGCAAGTAACTCACTCAATTTGAAACACATCACATTTTACAAGAAGTTTAATTTATTTTGGTAAATGTTTGTTAAATATTAACCAACAATAATATTCAGTACACACATATATAATTAAATATGGGCAAACTTTAGCATATGCAGATATGCCTATATACCGATATTTCGTTAAATACACGCATATCGCAGTTGCTTTGGTTAATCAAAAATACCAATTGACCAATCTTGTTTGGACGAGTTCTTTTAGTTGAATATTTAACGCTAGAGTTATTCCTAAATGTAGTCCCATTCTATATAACCATGACTTTTATGGCAGTGAAACATTAGTCACTTTTGACTTTTGTGTAGCTGGAAATGATAATGATTCTATTAAATCCACACAGATATGTGCACTCTATCGTTTAACTTGTATATCAATATCGCAGTCTTTTTTCATGTTGCTTTCTCATATCTGTGGGAATTTTAATTCATTTCTTAACTCACAGCAGTAATATGCTTAAACCATAACTTTAACGGTCCTGTTACTCGATAAATGAATTAATTACGACCAGTTCAAAAATTAGAGCTAATAACAGGATAAGCTGAACTCGCTATCAGTGAATCAAACTGAGGACCTCAAAGTAATCAGAGAAATCAACAAATAAACCGTCAACGAAATGCGCAGACTAAGATAATAGTGCTCTAAATCAAGCTTGCGAACTTCTGTTAGAAACTACTTAGGCGGAATCTTAAGAGTCGCACACGTGCTGACGCATTCCGGTCATCATATTAGCACGACGGCAGCGTGAACGACGAGGATATAATCGAAGCACAATTTCTATGCAATCACGAGAATAAACTCTGCGAATTTCGCCACGTGTACATAAGTTAGAATTAAACAATCGTTGAATGTGCAAGTGATGATAACAATTATGTTATGCAGCTCATTAGATAGAATGAAATTGGTTTTATTCTCATGCTAGCATTCTTGATTATAAAATCTAACCTCTCCCCTTGCTTTTTCACTTGCCGTATCTGTCAATTATTCCTGGCAATTAAAATCATTCACGCATAACTTATAATTCAAAAAATTTCTTAATTTTTGTCTTATTTCTAGTCACTTCATATTAGCGATTGTCTGTGATTTTAACTAAATTTACCATTAGGCTAACACGAAACTTGTGTTTTAGCTCCTTGCTGGAATTCTCTAACTTGTACGATAATCTTAATGTTTACAAACTTTAAAGAAGTTTCACTTTAAGTATGTTCTTAAAAATAACAAAAAAGGCTTTTCTTATTTGCATTTTCATAATTTTGTAGGAAGGGAACAATGTTACTATTCCAGTAACAAAGTTTCATTTTAACCGTTATTTAAGCATTGTTTACGTTTGCTCAGCTTGTGCATTCTGTTGTACACACTTTCCCATTAACTTGGAAACTCTTAACGACGTGTCCTAACCTCTTTTACTGAGGACTTCTTCAAATGAATCATGGTTTCAAGAAACGAAGCACCACAGAAAGCTCACAAGCAGAATGAAAGTCAATAATAAGCAATATTATTAATGCTAGTCAGTTTTTGTTGACATTTAACGAGATAATATTAGAATTAAGGCTTGAGAATAAACTATAAAACCTAGGAATTAGAGTTTATATGCCTGAGAATACTGCAACTTAAGCTAAACAAGTTGTAATTTTTTCCTTAATAAATCTTAATAAAGAACAGCTAAGTATAAGTAACCGTATTCTAAATACAGCCATTTTGGTTAATTACCATCCAAATATTAAGATATTTATGGAATTTTTAAAAATTGCCAAAATTCAATCAGAAAAATATGAATAGATAGCCCTTCTGGTCTTAAATTATGAGGAAGATAAGTATAAAAATAATTATAAACCAATAAGTCAAAGGAAAAAAAATTAGCCAACGAAGTGATATGACTAGACGCTAATGAAGTTAGAGCGTCAGCTTTGATGAATAAGTCAAAATGAATAAGACAATGTATGAACAACGTACCAATAACGAGGTTTATAGTGAAATAAATTAGAACCTACAGATAATTTACACGGCGAGATTAAAGGTTGGATAATCAAAACGGATGTGAAACGAATTAGAGAGGATACATGGAAAGTTACTGATACACATTCATGTTCTCCAACCTAGGTCTAAGGAAATTTTAAATGTGAAAAAATTGTCGAAATTTCCTTCATATAAAATTGGATTTTTTAGTCATAATGTAATGAATACGAATCATGTTATAGATATATTTATAATATATAAATTAAGAGCATTTGTTAGATTGGCTAGCTTAGATGTTATATCTAAGTAGACAAAAATACAAGTTCCAGCTGCATTTAATTGATGAAATTCCTCAATTTGGCAAAAAATTGTTAACGAAGTAAAAAGTAAATTTTTACTTTACTTTACTGCGGCTGACTCCTTTTAGAGGATAAGCCGGCTCCATTAATATCCCGGATTAAGCCTTTCCATGCCGGGTGGTTGGCAGCCATTTCGGCACATAAAGAGGGCCAATGACGCTCCCAGTGATGCGGACTATAAACATTGCGTAAACCTAGGAGTTCCATGTCCGATTTGATTGTTGCAAGCCATGTCTTCAGTTGCCCACCTCGGCGGCGGCGCCAGTTTGCACATTGACCTGAGTTCATCACCGGCCGTACCAGTTCGTCTTCGGATTTGCGTAGTACGTGCCCGAACCATTGAAGTCGACGATGTTGGATCCAGACGGATAGTTGCATGATGTCACCGCATTGGTGACGAACAGATGCGTTCGACACCCGGTCCATCCATTTTGTCTTTGTGATATACCTAAGGCACCAATGGTCGAATACTTCAAGCTTTTTGGAGTCCTCAGAACGTAATGGCCAAGTCTCACAGCCATACAGTAGCACAGGGCGAACAGTAACCTGGTACACTCGGATTTTCGTTTTGAGGCTGATTTCACTTCTTCTCCAAAGTGAGTTCTTCAATTGTAAGAAAGCAAGTCTGGCACTGTCGATGCGTGTTCGGACTTCATTCTTTGCTTGACCAGTTGGAAGTATTTTTGAGCCAAGGTACGTAAATCGTCGACTGTTTCGATTGGGCTGTCGTACACCGTGAGCTGCTCATCAGATGAAGATACACCGATGGCGAAGGCTTTCGTTTTGTCGGCATTGATTTCCAGACCAACGGCTGATGAAAACTGGGCCACTTGAACCAAAACGGTTTGCTTGCTCCCAAAGCTGTCAGCAAGGAGAACAACATCGTCTGCGTCTGTATGTATGTATGTATGTATGTATGTATGTATGTATGTATGTATGTATGTATGTATGTATGTATGTATGTATGTATGTATGTATGTATGTATGTATGTATGTTGTATGTATGTATGTATGTATGTATGTATGTATGTATGTATGTATGTATGTATGTATGTATGTATGTATGTATGTATGTATGTATGTATGTAATTAAATATGTATGCATGCATGTATGTATGTATGTAAGTATTATGTATACTATATGTGCATGTCTTTTCTTTAGTTCACTCATCATCACAGGCTTACTACATTAGTTTTTTTTAAACATGCCATCAAAATGTCTTGAAATAAAAAACAACAACTGGAATTCAGCCTGTGTTAGACATGAACTATACTGTCGAAATTTAATTCTTCATTCAAACTACAGTCACCATCCATAATGACTAACTTATAATTTTTCAATTTCATTGATCGATAATTCTGCTATGTTGTTTTCATCTTATTTCTATCTAAGTTAGAAGCAGTATACAGCATTCCAGATTTTCAACCTTAATCTTGATCGAGTTGGCGTCGCATTGATCGTAAGATAAAAGCTAATTTAGTACTTATCCATTTCTATGTGTAGTTTTGGGTTATAAATCTTATTATTCCTCGTTACCTACAGACATTGAATATATTAATTTAGTTCTTACTTTGCGCTTTAACTAGATTATTTGTTTTCCGAATTTTGGTCATTTATTTATTGTGGCGTTTATTCCATTACTTTGCTTTTATTTATAAAAGTTATCATTCAGATGACTGGAAGTTTTAATCAATCCGAAACTTAATTGTGAATAATAAACATTTAATTTGGATTAATGTGAATTTCTCGATAATAGGCGCGAAGATTTTGCCCTGTTCGCTATCGGATTGGCTATTTAGTTGTCAGTGCACTGCAGTGTATTTGAGCTGCCTTGGGAGAATTAGTTACCTTTAGTCCACTTCCTTCGCGCGAGTTTATGGCTACCTTCAACATCAGTACTCATCTTCCATTGCTCTCTAATAAGTCTGTCTTTATGTATTATGCGTTTTAAAGTAATTTTTATTTGCACGTTTACTTCTAACAAACGTTAAAGCGACAGAATTATCGGGCATGCAACGGACTGTGCGATGAATTAATTTATCAATCATTTATTCTGAGGTATTATTAGAGACTGGCATCTGAGCCAGTTGTAGTATGCTAAAGTAAAGTCTAATTCTGGTATCAAATTTAATCAGAAATGGGACAAAGGTAGTGCTGGAAAAATTGTCTTTCTGTATATGCGTCAGATGTATTGCAATCATGGGTTACTGGTGTACTAACAGAGAGCTTGCTTTTGATGAAACATCTCGATACCCATTTCATGGGATCATTGTCCGGCTCACGGCAGCAAACGCCAACAATTAAACAGTTGATTTAAAAATTTATAATTTTTGTAGTTATAAACTTGGACTTAGTTTTCTTGCTTTTACATTTTCTAAAACGTATTCTTCTTGGGTAAATTTGCTTTAGCGGACTACCACGACTGATTCCTTGTGGTTATATATTAACCATAAATGATACATGGAATTTTTATTAACTATCTCGTAATCTACAACACCTTATTTTAGTGCTTCACCGACAGAATGGCACCGTTGTTGGAGACAACGAAGGATCTCACTGAAGAGGAAATGATAGAGCTTGGCAAGCGTGATCCAGAAAAAGCAGCTGAAGACTTCATTGAAGCTAATATTCAAAAACGGACGAGCAAGAAAAAGCCGTAAGTTTCTCGAAATAAAAAATATTTAGTACCACCAAAATAACGTGTGCACAACGTAATGGTCGTGGCTCACTGCCTTTTCTTGGAAGGAATGTCGTCGTTTTCTCTTCTATGAAACCACATTTTGGGTCATATTTTTTATTTAAGTTGTACTTAAATGTTGAATTTTTTGCTCAATGCTGTCCTTGTTGTGGATTTGACCACATTTTTCTTGTGCGGAACAATTGATAGCAGTCGTAGGTCGGTAAAGTCTTGAATATGGTACATTTTCAGGTGCTCCGATTATTGGACATGATTGATGGGTTCTCACTTGTCCCGTCTTTTTTAACCATTCCATCAGCTCATTTGTCTAAAAATGACGTTGGAGCAAGATTTTCCACTTTCTTGTTCCGATATTTCGAGACACTACGCACAGGGAAAAAACATTTTGTGGCAAATGTGGTATCCTAATTCAAGCCAGATCCATTTATATTTATTTTAATTCCTAAAGTATTTTTTATTGCCTGCTCTAATATCCGGTCTTTTTACCTAATCTCCAATGTATAAAAAACTTATCCCTGCAACCTCCTCTCAGCACCCAACCAGTTATATACACATATGTGTACTCTATATTTACATTTATCGAATTACTATAGGCAAGCCTTATGGAATGGCATACACGTCTATCCGGGATGTTTATATTTTTAATTGGGGTTCCGGACGCATAGAAGGATCAACAATTTTTTTATTTCAATATTGCAGAATTCCCTAAATACCCCAGTTTACTTTATCCCATCGTATTTGCCAAAATTTAGAGAGAGAGGTTAATAAAACTGTTGAAAGAATATAGTATTATTCTATCGTTTGGACAAGACCAAATACGGAGCCTACACTAACGAATCGGCTCTCAATTAAATACACATCATTACTCATATCCTGTATAAATTTATTATTTTCAAATATCTGTGTCAAAACCATGTACATATCTATGCATATATATAATATATTAACAATATTTTATGTTTAATTAAATTTTTTAAATTTACTTATTTATATTTATTTATACACCCACATTTAAAAAAATACATCCATTTATGTATACCTCCACGCGATATATATCTTATGCATATGTAGATAAACATATAAACAATCATGTGGATTCTTTCCACATCTTATAAATATCTATATATCCATCATATATATATATTATATCTGTCCAAACTCTTATTAATATATATATGTATATATATATATATATATATATATATATATATATATATATATAGCTATATATATATATATAAAAAATAAAATGAGTTTGAACTTCAGGTACCCTAAAAATTCACTCCTGAGTGTATATATATATATATATATATATATATATATATATATATATATATATATATATATATATATATATAAATCTAAATATTCTTCTACATATATATTGCGAATTCCTAAATAAGCATTTAAGCAACCATGTAGTAGACCCCATATCTTATATGAATATTTAGATTCATTCATATATATATATAGATATATATTATTTAAATATTTACATTTCCATCCATCAATAATGTCTATAAATGCTTTTATATATATATATATATATATATATATATATATATATATATATATATATATATATTATTTAAACTGATAAGCTCCACGGAAGCACACGATTTGCTATAACTATAGCCTATCTAATTTGTTCCGTTTTCTATTTCTGATTCATAGTCGCGGTCTGTTATTTGGATTTATTATTAACTCTGCTTACTCCAATCTACGTTTTCTTCTATTCGAGAACGTTTCGTTAAATATTGGACTTGATGATTTTTCTGCAGATGTCATATTCATGACTTTCATTCCTGATTTTATTTCATTTGGTTCTCTAATCAACTTGTATAATCTATTTCGGTTACATAGTGAAATCCGCTTACAACCATCCCAATTTATCTGATCACCTGTCGCCACTGCGCGCTTGGGTTGATATGATCTTTGGCTATATCTATATTTGCATGCCGTTTTATGTTCCCCTCTACATACCTTTATTGGACGCATGGTTCTATCTATATACCTGAGTTTGTAATCTTTACAAGGTATCTCATAAACCTCTGATGTGTTGAGCGGTTCTATTTTTTCTTTCTGATTCGGTAGAGTTCATTTTGCTTTTCTAAATCCCTTACCTGTTTCTCTTGAGTTACTTCTATTAAATCGCAATAGCGTCTCGTTTATAATTTTCTCAGTTAATTTTCCGGATAACCATTTATCCTGAATATTTCTTTCAATTTCTTTAGATCTTTGTCCCTATATTTAAAATCCACTAATTTAAGACTTCTTATTATCATGGCTTTTAGAATGCTCATTTTCATCCCAAACGGGTAATTAGAGCAATAATTTAGGAGAATAAGTATCCTTCCTGTAATTACCTTTTTCTAATGTCCGAACAATTAGCTTTATATTATATCTATAATTGATTATTCTTCTTTCCTTTCTTTTTCCAATGTCAATTTTATCTCCCCCAGTTGATAAGCTAAATACAGAAAAATCTCTAACTCATTCTCCCTATGATTCCAAATTAAGATGTCATCTAAGAATCTTGAATATAAGTTAGGTTTGAAGGGAGATCTGAATAAGAGATTTTTTTCTAAATAATGCATGTAAATATTAGAGACTGGGAGCGATAACGGTTAATCCATAAGAACGCCTTCAACTTATAGGTAGAATTCATTTCTAATTATAAAGTATTTAGAGGGCATACAACATTGCAATAATACTCCTTAAAATCATTTTACTACCTTCTAGTATTTCAGGGTATTCCGTCAGATAACGTTGAACACACTCTAATGCAACCTGTACCGGAATGTTCGTATACATCGAAACCGCATCCAGGCTTGCCAGTTTATCATTCTCTAATAATTTTTATTTACTAATAATGTCAGAGAAGTGATAAGTTTTGTTTAATGTACAATCTAGAAAATAGGTGTATTTTTTTATTCTATGGCACAAAAATACAGACATTTTATAATTTTGAGAAATCTGGACATTCACAATTAACCTACCTCGATTATCTTGTTTATGAATTTTTACTAGACCATACACTCTGGGAGGGAGTCTCTTTCCAAGCACTGAATCTAATTCCAAAGATAAACCATTTAGTTAATTAAAGTTTTAACCTCACCTTGTAACTTGTCCGTTGGGTCCCTATTTATTTTAATTGCACATAAATCTTGTCATTATAATCCCTCTGATTCATTAGCACTGTTGCTCCACCTTTATCTGCTTTAAGGCATATTACTCTATTAGATCGGAATGTATTCTATAAGAACAGCCCAGTAAGTATTCTCTCTTCATTATCCTTCAGATCCATAGATGGTAAATTTATTACCCGTTTAGATACAACAGAACCACATGTTTGTCTTACGTCAATTGATGGAGTGCAACTAGTAAGAAATCAGGGTATGGGATTGGTATTACTTGAAGAAATGCAGTGCAAACTAATTGACAACTAATAAGCTATCGCGAAATTTATGCTTCACTTAACGTCGATGTTTTGTTAGTTATTCTGAAATAACTCGATTATTTGTCATAAGTTGATATTCCCATTGCATTGGATTTTTTGAAGCGTGTTTTGGAAAATATCTTCCTTGATTATGTCATTATCATCATGTCCAGCCTTACAAAAGTCAATAGTGATTAATGTTCCACTGCCATATAACCATAAGGAGTGAAAAAAGTATATAAATGAAAACAATATTTTAGTGAGATTTAAGAGAGAGGTTAAATTTATTTTATTATAATTATCCTTTGGTCATATATATATGTATGTAAATAAAAGCAATTATGTATTAGGTATTGAGCAATTATTAAAAAATTATTTGTGGAACAAAGGTGGTTTTGCCAACTTTCTTATTTTCTAAATCACATGCATACATAACTATATAATTTATTCCGCATTTTCGGTTTATTTAGTTTCAAGGTGGTTTGGGTGTGCCCGTTGTCGGACAAGAAATTTCGCGAGCCAATATTTGTTCGCAAACATATTCTTAACAAACACGCGGAAAAGTTGGAGGCTGCACGAAAAGATAACGCAATTTTCTTTAACAGCTACTTGAAGGACCCTCGTAGGCCTGGTTTGCCCGAGGCGCCGATTTTGTCTGGTAACCTCCATGGTGTGACAAATACAGCCGGTTTCAACCAAAATGTTTCAAATTACCATCAAGGTCAATATCATCAACAAAGTGGTCTTCTGACATCCGGTCGATTGGGAGGACCTGGTGGTGGTGGCAGCGGTGGTGTCCATGGCCAAGGTGCGGTGTCTAATTATTCGGGGTATGGACAGCAGCACAGACCCAACTATTCTTCAAGTGGTGGTAGGCAATTTGGAGTTGGCAGCGGTTCTTCTGGAATGGGTTACTCTAGAAATGCCACAACAGGTGCATCGGGCAGCTATCCATCTAGATCATCAACTGCAAATTCACAAAATTTTTATTCACAACAGCAGACTGGATCGGGTTCAGGCGCATCTAGCTTGTTAGCCAACCCCTACATTGTTGCTGCACGTGGAGTTGGCAGTTTTCAGGTGAAGAAATGATTATTTTCTAAAGCGAACTTTAATCAAATTCAATTTATCATCAAGTATCTGTATATATATATATATATATATATATATATATATATATATATATATATATATATATATATATATATATATATATATATATATATATATATATAACTATATACTACTATATATATATATTGTACCATTGCTATGTTAAAACAAAAGAAATTTATCAGACACCAGAAACATTTCCTTCTCATTATCTCCTCAAGTATCTACTAATGAATGTATAAATTGGAAAGCAAAATAAGATAGAAATTTGTAAACATAGAGAGAGGCATTTGAAGTGCCCTATTTAGCGTGGGATTCATTACACACTTAGCATTGCCAACAGAACTGAACAAATTACAGGAAGCATATTTCTAATAATTTGCTGTCTCGTACAGCACACGCAAATTGTTTTTCATAACCAATGAATTAATTTTTTCCTTAAAATCATTTAGCCATCGCACTAATAAGTTGGAATATTTCTTAATATCATGTTCAACATACATTTAAGTGCCATAACTTCACTTCTAATATTATCGGAGTATTTTAGAAAAAAACAAAATGTAGATCAAAGTAGCAATAGAGTAGCCTTCACACTAGGCGAGGCATGTGTAAACCTGCAATAGTGAAGCTAAGATCATATAAAGTCTTCGACAATGCGACTTCAAAACTAACTCTAATATATATATATATATATATATATATATATATATATATATATATATATATATATATATATATATATATATATATATATATATGACTTAACCACAGTCAAATCCGCAAGGAAGCTGTGTTGCTGATGTCGCCTTGCCCGAATGCTAACTTAGCCATAATGGTGTTGTGGAGAGGTTTAGTTTGCCTCATTTCTGTGAGTTATCCTGATAAATTTACTCATAGTATCAAGGTTTTCCTTCTCTCTCTACCCCTCTCCCTCTCTCGTAAATCTCAATAATAATTTATCTAAATTCACTTCTATACTTTTTTTTCACTCCTTATTGTTATATGGCAGTGAAACGTGGATTATTTGACTTTTGTAGCTGGACACTTGTTGATATATATATATATATATATACCAGGTAGGTAAAGATACAAACTGTGTCAGTACGATACCAAGTACACTTAATACAAATACTATGGCTGCCAGAGTCAATTTATGGGTATCAAAGTTGAGGTAACATAACATAGAGTGAAGAATATATATATATATATATATATATATATATATATATATATATATATATATATATATGTATGTATATTATATGAACAACAAAATCTATTGCATGTACGTTAGATAAATTAAAAATCGACATATGTTGCGTATCTGAAACCAGAATACAGGATCCTACGTGTATTACAGAACTAGTTGCACCACGTTATTGGCTTCGAACATCTGGTTCCACAGAGTCCTCTCAAGCCGGTAAATGGGGCGTTGGTATTGCCCTTAGCGCATGAGCTGAAGCTTGTTTAATTGAATGGATCCCTTAAAATAGTCGACTATGTGCGGCACGTTTAAATAAATCTACTAAAATCAAAGCAAAACCGTTATCACCGTTACCTCTTCGTGGTATCTGCATATGCTCCTACCGATTGTAGCACAGAAGACAGAAAGGAAGCTTTTTACTACGAAGTAAGCTCCTTACGAAGTAGAGCACGAAGTTCAGTCATGGTTATGGATGACACAGAATTTCACTTAGGTGGCAGATACACTTTAAACTCGACGCGCAAAGATAATGGTAAACTGCTTTAGGATAGTTGCGCTGAACATCAATTATATTTAAATAGTACAAACTACATAGCGTCCTGCACCCGGACGACGGTGGACTGAAATAGATTATGTAACAATTAGTTATAGATAGCGTGGTTGCATCCAGGATTGCCGTTCTTTTTGGAACACATGTCGACTCGGACCATGCGCTTATCCGTTGTAGATTTGCACTAAAATTTTCCGTAAAAATAATTAATAATAAACCCAAAATGAATGTAGGCAAACTTGGACAACCGTCCATCCGACAAAATTCTGAAAATATTCTAAAGGCTAATCTAACTGGTCTGGATGGCGTAAATCCGAATATACTTTGGTCCAAAATAAGTTCCACTATGCACAGTGCAGGTACTACTGTATGTGACATTGTAGGCCCCCGTAGAAATAATCACTGGCTCTCTGTAAAATCTATGGAGATACTCGAAATAAGGCACTAAATTCCACCGGGCTCGACTTATAATAATACTCGTCGCAATATAAGACGTCAACTTAAGCGCAGTCTAAAAGTCGATCTCCAAAACTTTTGGACCAGAAAGACTGAAGCAATGGAAGTAGCTTTAACGTCAGGTAATAGTCGCTGTTTGTTCCAACTTTTTCGCGCACCAGGTCCGAGAAAAATACGTTAGTGACACTATAAGGGATAGTATCAACGATTTAATAACCGATAAAATAAGTCGTCTTGACAGGTGGGCTAAACACTTCAAAGATCAATTTTCGTGGACACCCGCATCAGTTCCGATTCCCAAAAGCATACCTGCATCAACAGTGTGGAGTGTTAGTCCCGAAGAACTATCCGATTTAGGAGTACGCGATACAATCCTATCTTTTAAACGTTGCAAATCTTCAGGCCCCGATGATTTGCTTCCAGGATTTTTAAGGATGGTGGTGATATAATTTTAGGAACGTTGACCAAACGTTTTTATACTATATGGAATAAGGAAACCGTACCACATGATTGGAATGAGTCGACCATCATTCCCATCTTCAAAAAAGGCAATCGTTATTCGTGCGATAACCATCGTGGTATAAGCTTGGCTCCGGGCTTATCTAGGTTATTTGTTTCGTTTATCCTACGTCGTCGTAGCGCTTCGCGTGAATCACATACAAGAGAAGAACAGGCCGGATTCCTCGCTGGACGAGGTTTTTGGAAACGCTATTTTCATCACTTAAGGAATACAATTTCACATGTCTTGAGAATAATTGTTGTTTGAGTCGATTTAACTCAATACATTCCACGCTTTGCCGTATTCATCAATATCCACACCGAGGACAGCATTATAACAACATATATTGATCAATGCTTCACGGCCACATAATCATCAGATAAAAGCTAAAAAATATTGTTTCTCAAAATATAATTACTACTTCTAATAAAAATAGCAATACCAACAAAAATACAACCAATACTACTACTACTATCACCACCACACACTCTATGCTTACATATTTCTATCTTGTTTTGCTTTCCAATTTATATATAAAAGATATGTTCATTAATATATACTTGTGGAGATAATAAGAAAGAAATGTAATGTATCTGATAAAATTTCTTTTTGTTTTTGCACGTAGGATGAGTACAAAAATTTTATTATATGCATTTCAAAGATATATATATATATATATATATATATATATATATATAAAAACAAAAAACCTGAGAATGAAATAGGAACAACAAGGGTATTTTTGTACATTGCCTGCATTTTATAATCGAAGCACGCAAATGTCTATTTTACTTTGAAATTTATAGCCACTATTTCTTTATAATAAAAGGTTCAGAATTAAAGAATAATTGATTTTGCGAGTGGTAGCAATACTTTAAATAAAGTTTGCCAGCTTGAAGGAAACACCAATCCCATTGTATTTAACTAATCGTCGACAGGCGTTAGTCTTGCAATGTTGTTCGACGACTGGTTAATTACGATTGGATTTGTATTTCCTTCAAGCTCGCAACCTTGATTTAATTAACATTTCATAAATTGGTAATTTATTTCTGTTATTGACTTTGGTATTTGTTTAAAAGACAAGATCTAGAGAACGTACACGATTTTTTTGCGATTGTAGAAGTGTAGTAGTATAGTTTTACCTGAGTATTTATATTCCAATGATATTTTAATATTAACCGTCTGTTCGATCGGTCTACGTAAGTGAACTGACATACGCGCATATATTGAAAAATCATATTTTAGGCCAACATTAAGGGCTAAGTTATTTTAATTAACGGTAAAGAGAATTGTGCTACCATAAAACTCGCGTAGTATAATTGGATTAAATAGGTTTTAAATTTATGCGTGTTTTGCTTTTTTGAAAAGAAATACGAAGAAGTGTCTCTTGTATCAGGTAAATTTTATTTTTATATTTTCATTTAACCGGAAGGATAAACTAAAGAAAGCATGAACGCAAAGTATAATCTTGTTCACATTCGTTTCGAGTTTACTGACGACTCATCAGTAGGTGCCGGTATTACGTCCTTTGACGAATGTGGGAAATAGGACGGTACAACCTCCTATACGAATGTGTAAACCTGCAGTATTGAAGCTAATTTTATATAAAGTCTTTGTCAATGCGACTTCAAGGCTAACTCACTATACATAATATATACATGCATTCACAGGAACTAAGCTTTAGTCGCTCAAATTTCTTTTAAAAATCTCATGCTGGACGATCACCTACAACGGGAACAGCATTCATCTGAAAGGTATTTTGTTTTCCTCCAAATTGGTCTCGATTTTATTACTTTACCTCAAATTACATTCGATAAACCGGTCAGGATAGCCATTATTTCAGTCTTGCGATGCAGGTTTAGCTTTAATTCAATGTTATTAGGTGCCTAGATTGATTGAGAGGTTCATTTTGTACGCCTTGGTACACTACTGTAATAATAGATATACTACCCACTGTAGCATTATCTATTATGAACCGACCTTGAAATGGTACCTTCTTCATTTTTCGTTATTCCTACCTCTAGAAATATTAGACATCCGTCTTTAGTTTTGATATATTCTTTAAAAGTTGTTGGCTTTTGCGTATCATTCGAACTGATACGACAACTGATGTTATCGGGAAAATTAATGGTTCGCGTAGGTCGGGAAAATCTCGACTTCTGTACATTTCCAGGTGCACAGCTTGTTTTTTAATTTATTGGTGTTCTCACTGGACCAGTGACTCTGAAGCTGTCCTTACGCTGCTTATCCGGAAATGTTTTTGAATAAAGACTGAATTCTTCCCAAATTTGCGGGTCATTATTTGCAGTCCCATCTTCAGGGTTGACACCAAACTCACAGCGAAAACAATTTGTAGCAAATGTAATATCCCCATTCAATACCGATTTTTTAGATATTTTACTTCCTGAAGTATTTTTCGTCTGCCCAAATATCCGGCCTAACTTTATTTCTATATTTGCACTTAGTCAGTGTTACAATTAAAACGTCTCACACACGAGAGGCCAATGTGCGTATAATGACGTGAATCATGCTGCTCTTATATGGAGTCTATATTGTCAGTTGCGATACTTCCTACTTTTCATGACAATCTGTCAGTACGAACTGTAAGGAATCTGCTTTTTCGATATCGCCTTGCTTTGAAGTTGATTTGACATAAATTTTGACGCGTATAGGTTTCGATTGCCTAGTTTCTATTGGTTACCTACGAAGCTTTCTCCTTGTGGGAATTAGGCACTCCTTCATGCATCATTCTCTTAGAATTTACAATTTCCTATTATTAATTTATTTTTATTATTGTTATAGTGGTTATTATTATTAAGTTGTTTGTTTCTATTATTGTTTTTATTATTTGTTATATAATTTTTATTATTAGTGTTAGTGTTAGCGGTAGCGGTAGTGATGGTAGTAGTAGTAGTAGTAGTAGAACTAGTGGTGATAGTAGTAGTATTGGTAGTATTGGTAGTATTGGTAGTATTGGTAGTATTGGTAGTATTGGTAGTATTGGTAGTATTGGTAGTAATGGTTGTATTGTTGTTATTGATATTGTTATTAGAAGTAGTAGTTATATTTGAGAAATAATATTATTTTTAGTTTTTATCTGATGATTATGTTATTATGATTGTTATAATGCAGTCCTCGGTGTGGATATTGACTTAAATCGATTCAAACACCAGTTATTCTCAAGACATGTTAATTTGTATTCCTTAAGTGAAGAAAATAGTGTGTCCAGTACAAATGTCTGAAAAACGATCGCCAGGCAAATGCAAATCATTGATTGCTAGCACCTTTTGATGTTCGTTTTTTTATTAACTCTGCTCTATGTAGAACTCATTTTGACCTTAAGGTTATCCATCATCATCATCATGTCCAGCCAAACAAAAGTCAAAAATGACTAATGTTTCACTGCCATATGGCCATTACATAATGGTACTACTAGAAGCGGTGTCCGTTTATTCGATTCCTCAAAAATAGTCATCGTGAATGTTGCAAGAATATGAGAATGGGCAAACTTATGTGGCATTCTATAGCTTTTGCCATTTTTGGAGAATCGCGATAATCTCACTGTAAGGTAGTTTGTACAATACAGTATTGGTAAAAGTGGCTTCAACATTGTAATAAAGACATATATAAAGTCACATATGATGTGAAACGCAGTACTAATTGACTGTGGAACACGAGCAAGCGTGCTAGACAAGATGAATAAGCTTCAGCAGCTATAGTTAAGATTATATGCTAGAGCCTCAAAGCCAGATTCTCAGGAATGATTGATTGTATACTGTTGATATAAGCGACCTAAATTTATTTTACTTGTGCACATAGTGCTGTGATTAAGTGTTGACTTTTAGATAATCATGTCTTGATCTTGGTTGTGAGGTTTTTGAATCAGTCGATTCATGGAATATGTGGATATCTTTTCCCGGCTATTAGGATTTGTACGACGCGGCAGCAAATGTGCAGCAAGCACAACAACAGCAACAGGCGATGGCGGCAATGGCCGCCGCTGCTGCTGCTCTTTACCCAACATCGGCGGGTGGTTCAGCTTCATCTACAGGTGGAAGCATGTCTGCGGACCAGCTTTATGCATTAGCCGCTGCAGCAACCGGTATGCCGTTAATGCTTGCACAGAACGGAGCAGGCACAGGCGCGGAGCGCGGCAGCTCCCGTACTAGTCAAGATCAATATCGTCAGCGAAACAACAATAGGTCGTCTCCACAGAACTCTGTTCAAGGCGAGTCAAGGTATGCTTCAACTGGCCGCTATCAGCAAAGAAACAATAGCGGCATGTCTGGCTCTCAGCGCCGTCGCGGAACCTATGATAGAATGGGTGATAGGTCAGCGATAAATAACATTACTTTCTGTTAATTTATTGAATAATGATTAGTTTTAAACGAGCACTGGCTGCGCGGACGATGATAACAATTTAGATAATCCGTTTCCATCTTGATATAATCTCCTGACCCTTTATGTAAAAACATTTGTCAATATAAACTAAGAATTGTGCAGTGTAGAGAAAGCAGTTCATCCAGTAGATCGGTTTAGTCCTTATTGGGAACTCATCACGTATTGGACAGTATTTGCTGCGGACAGGACTCGAATCTGGGCACATCTGCTTCGGAATCTGGTGCTCTAATCACTGAGCCAAATTGCCGCTTGATACACTTTGAATTCAGGAGTAACCTAAATAGAATCGCAGAACCTAAAAATGTAACTGCGGCAGGGTGGCTGAACGGTTAGAGCATCACACACTGAAGCAGACGTGAAAATTCTGGAAAGTACGTGATGGGTTCCCAATAAGTACAAACCGTTCTTATGGAGGATTGCTTTTTCCAAACTACACAAGGCTTTGTTTACACTGACACGTTGGTACCTAAGGATCAGGTATTTATATTAAGATTTAAACCTTAATTATCGTAAATGTTATCACCGCACGCGCAACCAGTGTTCTTTCAACTATATAAATGTTCATTTTAATACCATTTACCCTGTATAGTGTGGTGTCTGATCAATAATGACAGATTGGGGATGGTCAGTTGGAACTTTAGTCTAAAAAGATGCCGTATTAGTTCCAACTTAAGGATAGGCTAACCGAGAAACATTAGATAATCTATATCTGAAAATTGTGTAGTGTGCGAAAGGGTGGCCCAGTGGTTAGAGCACCAGATTCCGAAGCAAACGTGTCCAGGTTCGATCCCTGTTTACTGTAAAATCTGGACAGTACGTGATAGATTCCCAGCTAGGACGAAACCTGTGACTGGATGAATTGACATGTCCACACTACAATACTAAGTTTGTATTGAAAAGTGCATGTACAGAAAGGGTCCACGTTTAGATGAAGATAGCAACCTTGGTTATCGTAATTATTAATATTGTTTCACAAGGTGGCTGTGTTTCCACAACTTGGTACTAGTTTGATCATGTAAATTGATCATATTGTATGTTAAATCATGATATTACTAGAAAACATGTTTGTAAACGGGCATAAATACATACATACATACATACATACATACATACATACATGCACGCTAATTGTGAACTAGATTCTGCACGATTGGTTGAAGATGAATTCATGCCGATAAAACAGAGTTAACAAAGCCTTCGCAATAGACGATGTTGGCTGGAAGATGCTCGAAGATTTTCCATCTTTGTAATGAAAATAATCGTTGAAATTTGCGGATTGACTACTGGCAGCATTAGGAATGAAGATTTTATCGACCTACGCGTGCTGCCAATCATCCCACGCATGCAAGTTGCGGAATGAAATTGAACGATGACAGCGCTGCGCAAGCAACAAAATCTTTTAATACTACTAGAGTTCAAAATAGCATATTTTGTATTTCATGTCTTATATATGCGTGTATGGCTTGTTCCTCTCGTCAGTTTGCCCATGTACACTCAAGCTGTTCATGTGGTTGGTGTCTATCTTTTGTACTTTATGTTTCTTGAACGACAGTTTTCATTGGATAATTTTCTTTGGAATTGTTAAAATTTCCATTTTAATCTGTTAAATTGTCAAAACATCATATTCTGTTCCTTTGGTTTTTCATGAATTTAGGGGACGTTATGGTGGTGGCCGTCCAGTGGTCTCCTACACAGATTTGGACGATCCTGCCAATGACATGTGAAAGTTTGGCTGAATTAGATGCGTTTAGTCTTGTGCGTTTTTGCGCACCATCTTGTTAATTTTTTACATTTTGTAAATATTTTAAACTGTTCTAAAGTTAAAACAACATTTGGGTAAAAAAAGAGCACTAATTCCATTTCATTTGAAAGTTTTCTCTGGTTTTAGTTGCATTTCGTTGTTTTTGTCTGTTGGGCGAAACCAATTCAATCTTTTTTTGTGTTTTTTTACTGATATGTGTACACATGCATTTCAGACGTTTTAAATCCGCCGGATATTAAAAAAGCGCTTGAAAAAAATGAAATGATGTGAAGTCTGCGCAGACACAGTCCTTCCTACAAAATACTAACTCATGGATTACTGGTAGCATGTCCTGTTAGAAAGCATTGGTGTATGTCATACCTTAAATTACCTGCTAGACCATCTCTTTCATAAACTCACTGGCTTTTGCTATTAGATGAACTTGGTAGATAACATATCATGTGGTCCTAAGAAAATGTTTAAAATAAACCATAATTTAAATTTACATGCGGAGTCTAAACGTGATTTCATCCGTGATTTTCATTCCGTTTCTATATCCTTAGCGTAATTGTTTGTTTTAACTGTCACTTCTGATAATTTTTGTGATTGCATATATTTAAAACTTTTATCCTTGGACTTCTGTGTGATGGTTTTGCACAATTTATTTCTTTTTCTGCCTTCTTAATAATATAATTAGTAATTTTCTGTGTTCATGTATGTTTGCCTTTGTTGATGATCTCACCTGGTGAATTTGATTAATTTACAATAGCTAATTACCTAAAGATGGTCTTATGCGAACTGGTTTTATTAATATTTCGCCTTGTGTTTGTAGTCTATCGTGCATTTTAACTTTTGTGAACGATTATTATAAAACTTGGATTTTTGTGCTTTTCGATGTATTATCTTTAATTGTGAACATACGGATATTTACGGTTCGCGTAATATTTTTTCTCGTGATTGCAAATAGATAGAAAATGTAAAATTTGCAGTTAATAACCGGGTGGTATCTTATGGTAAGGGGATTATCCTGACTCATAATTTTGCGCCGTCTCCATATCATACTCGTCAAAAGACTGACCCATGTCCTTTAACATTTTGTTATAACTCTCGCCCATATCTGACTGTATTTGACTGGAAGACTTTCTTTTTCGTAAGATAAACGAGCAATCCTCTACGCTGACAGTACCAGTGTGCTTTACCAAATTAGTTTCAACATCGTCTCCAATCCTTTCAAGTTCCACTGCACCTTCCATGTGCAAAAGAGTAACGGTATCTGCAGCAACTAACAAGCTAAATAGGTCCACGCTCTCTTGCACCTGATCATCGCCATCAGTACAGGTTTTAGTAGTGGTTTATGGAAGCACATCCTGGCTATGATCATCCACATTATCACCATCCATTGGATGGAAAGAACACAGATGTCCATCATCATCACTATAAATAGATTGACCATAATCTGTCCGAACGGCATCGTCAACGTTAATTGGTTTCTTCTCTAGTAGGACTGCATAAAACAAATTATTTTTTATAGCGTGTGCAAATTTTCATCGAGTAAATTAAAATTATGAATTAATTTTACGAATACAACATAAGTAATGTTCACAGAAAAATAACAAATAAAGTTGGACTTGAAAATAATCTTAACATTTTCAAATAATTTTTTTGACAACTTACTATTGTCTCTACCGAAAGAAGAGACCGGAGCTATATCCTGGACACCATCTATAGGTATAGCATTCCTGTTATAGTTGTGATTATCATCAACTTCAGGCTTGACGACAAAAGTGTTTTGAGGACGCAAATCGATATCAACTACACTATATCGATATCACTATACATTCTTGAATCTCTTATACGTTATTTTTAGGAATCGAAACCAGTATCATTTTTCACGCTTTTAACATAAGAGGATGGTGACGGCAGCCGCAACACCCTAGACCGAGAGATCTTTCGACTTCCACTTCTATGTTCGGCTTCGTAATCCACAACTATTGCCTCGCATAGAGCCGCTTTACACGAAATCTCGAGGACTGATCGGCCTCCGATGGAAACAAAATACCGCTCAGCACTGAAGAAACTCTACTGTCCTTTGATGAAGATGATCGAAAATATGATGATTTAGATCGTGATTTGGACAAGTGACGAGGCTGCCTTTGGTTTATCTTTCTGGTCACAACTGAAATAATTTGTTACTAGGTTCACAAAACCTAATACATACTTGCATATATATTAGCTCTCCGCAACAAACAGTATTTAACTGTTATATATTGAATTGAATGATGTCATGCTTACTGCGAAATGGGATAACTGATATCGATCAAGGCCAGGGTATATGGATTTACTGGAGTAACAGGTGTTCAGAAATTGTTGTAATTCTCAATTTCTGTGAACTATAGCATAAATTGATATCCATCAGTTTGGTACGATGTACCGATTTGGAAACAATAGTGTTAGTACCATGTATCTTTTAGGTACAATAATGTTGGTATCGATTACTAACACAATAGCCATAGTGTTAGTGTCCTTTACAGACTGTATGTAAATTGTATAGTGTGAGTTAGTGTTGAAGTCGCATTGTCGTAGACTTTATATATGTAAGCTTCACTATTGCAGGTTTACACATTCGTCTAGGAGAATGTAGCGTCCTATTATCACACATTCTTGACCAAAATATATAGTGGTTAAAGGGCGTAATACCGGCTCCTACTGATGAGTCGCCATTAAGCACGAAACGAATGTGCATGAGATTATACTTTCCGTTCATGCTGCCTTTGGTTTATCCTTCTGGTCACAACTGAACTAATTTGTTACTAGGTTCGCAAAACCTAATACGTACTTGCATATATATTAGCTCTTCGCAACAAACAGTATTTAAGACAGGAATTTGTTTATATTTACATTTAGCATTATTAGCTGTATTTATCAAATGACCTAGAAGATCAATGAACTAAAAAGGGGATTATTTGTTTACAATTGCATTGAACATTATCATATTAACAAATGACCTTTTTAAATTGACATAATTTGTTTACTGAACACTATTCACCAATAACGAAGAACAGTTTATGCTTAAATAACAAAGCACCGTAGAACTGCTTAAAAAGGTGTTCCGAGATTTGGCCTCAGCACACAGTAAATTTTTGCCGCGTGAGCGCGTTTGGCATAAAATATCTTCAGAAAGGGTGATATGTGAAGAAGTATAAAAAATATGTTCGTGATAAGCTAAATTTCTCTAAAAGTAAAAAATTAAAATCTAGTTTGCACAACTGTTGCTGCAGCAAATTTCTTCCTTTCCTTCATCGATATCAGTTTTCAGATTTCGCAGTAATCATGACACCATTCAATTAAATATATGATAGTTAAATACTGTTTGTTGCGGAGAGCTAATATATATGCAAGTATGTATTAGGTGTTGCGAACATAGTAACAAATTTGTTTGGTTGTGACCAGAAGGATAAACCAAAGGCAGCATGTACGGAAAGTATAATCTCATGCACATTCGTTTTGTGCTTAATGGCGACTCATCAGTAGGAGCCGGTATTACGCCCTTTAACCACTATATATTTTGGTCAAGAATGTGGGATAATAGGACGCTACATTCTCCTAGACGAATGTGTAAACCTGCAATAGTGAAGCTTACATCATATAAAGTCTACGACAATGCTACTTCAACACTAACACACACTATATATTATACATACAGTCTGTAAAGGACACTAACACTATGGCTATTGTGTTAGTAATCGATACCAACATTATTGTACCTGAAAGGTACATAGTACTAACACTATTGTTTCCAAATCGGTACATCGTACCAAACTGATGGATATAAATTTATGCTATAGTTCACAGAAATTGAGAATTACAACAATTTCTGAACACCTGTTACTCCAGTAAATCCATATACCCTGGCCTTGGTCGGTATCAGTTATCACATTTCGCAGTAAGCATGACATCATTCAATTCAATATATAACAGTTGAATACTGTTTGTTGCGGAGAGATAATATATATACAAGTATGTATTAGGTGTTGCTAATCTAGTAACAAATTAGTTCGGTTGTGACCAGAAGGATAAATCAAAGGCAGCATGAACGGAAAGCATAATCTCATGCACATTCGTTTCGTGCTCACTGGCGACTCATCGGTAGGAGCCGGTATTACACCCTGTAACCACTATATATTTTGGTCAAGAATGTGGGATAATAGGACGGTACAGTAAGCACGAAACGAATGTGCATTAGATTATACTTATCGTTCATGCTGCCTTGGGTTTATCCTTCTGGTCACAACCGAACTAATTTGTTACTAGGTTCGCAACACCTAATACATAATTGTAAATATATTATAGTTATATACTTCTTGTTGCAAGGAACTGATAAATATTAAATTGTGTATTAAGTGTTGCGCACCTAGTAACAAATTAATTCAAATGGAAGGAGAAGGATGAACCAAAATCAGCCAAAACGAAAGGTGTAATCTCATGTTCACTTACTTTTCGTGTTTAGTGCCAATCATCAATAGAGGCCGGTACTAGGCCCTACTCCCACTTTATCAAGAAATCTTGCAAAAATGGACAGTAAATTCCTTTTTACGAATGTGTATGCAAGCAGTAGTGGAATCATATTTATATAAATTATTTGACAATGCGAGTTCAAAGCCACTTCGCTACAAAATTATAAATGTAGAGAATGTTGTCGTTTCGGTACGTGGTGCCTAAAGTAAGGTACCAACAAAATGGATTGCAAGATATACTACAAAACATTTTTAGAAAAGCACAGTACACTGATGATTCACTGCCACATAACCATGACAAACAAAGCTGTTTGGGTTGTCTATAGAGAGAATTTGTTTTGCATTAATAACCAGTTTCAGTATATCAAATGAAATTGGCTGTCTTCCTACAAAATCTTTCAATTGTGGCGATGTCAAACGACATAACCAATGTTTCTTAAAACCAAGTTTGCGAGCTTGAATTAAACATCAAGCCCATAGAATTTAACCAGTCGTTGAACAACAAAGCGAAACTACCGCCAGGCGCACGTACTGACGCGTTTCGAGCTTCCACGTTCATCATCAGAGAACGGCAGCAAACAGACTAGCGAGGATTAAACCGCAAAATTTATTTAAATAATAGTTGCCACCAACAGTGCAACCTTGATTAAAATGTATAATTACTTTATTACAGATAGAGTTGCAACGATATTCGATATCTGCTGTCAATTTCATGAAATATTCCAAATTTAATGGCTATTATACATGTAACAAAATTGATTATCTAACCATTTTTGTTTTGCTGCACGTAGACTATAATGGCACTCTTATTTCATAAGTGAATTTTGCAATTTTCCAAGAAAATTAAATAAATGTTGATGCCCAAGCGATCAGTGTTTCTATTTACGTAAGTGTAAACAAAAAACGAATAGGACAGGAACTTGTTTATATTTACATTAAACATTGGTAGCTGTAGATATCAAATTACCTCTTAAAATTGACATTGTGTTTACTAATCACAAACTCTACAAATGTTGTGACAATATTTTAAAGCGATCAATGGACGGCCCTGAACATTCGCGGCAATGAGAAAGTTGGAATATAGTGTTGTATTGTCTTCGAAACTCTTTCCAACTCACGAGCATACAACTGGTCTCCCTCTGCAACGTAGGGCTGCATATCAACTCCATAGACTTCATGCTTTTCTACCTCGAGAGTTATATTCGTTTATATTTACAACAGATAATATTTACCTATTTACCAATGATATTTATCCCTAATAGGGGCGTTTGATTATACACTACAACAAAAAATATATAGAACATATCATCATTTATTAATAATTTGGTGTATCATATGCCCGCAGCCACCATCGACGCGACGGATGCCTGATACAAATTTGCTTTCGTAGGATTTACGTTGTTTAATGATCGGCATTTGTAAAATCGACATATCAGCTTTCTTAATAGTTGCATAATTACTGGCGGTCCGTCGAAGAGTTCTAAAAAGTTAACCTTAAGAAATATCCTTACGTGTTGCAAAGTTTCCCATACACTTTTTCTTCGAAGGCCATCTGATTATGAACAGTTTTTCGGCTGCTCTGCAGGTCCTCTTCTCTCGATCTACAAATCTGAGCATCCAATGAATTTATCTTTTAGGCATGAGCCCGACTATCAATATTAGTGAGATGGCGGACCTTGTTTCCCCATCGATCTGGCCCTCCTTTAGGAAAACTATACATATTTTGCTGTCCCTTAGGCGATGTATTCCTCGCAGATTTGTGTATTGAGCTTGCTTCCAGCCAATTCCTACCGTTGTCCGTCCCGGTCAGGCTGATTATGCCGCAGAGAATTCCAATAAGGTAAGTCGCCCCCGCCAGATGTTGTAACTAGGCTCATTCGTTTTTACGCGCCGGCCGATATGGTAGTCATCAAGGCCGAACTTTGTAGAGCCTGGGTTCTTTATTCCAGGCCTCACTACGCGCTCGATATTGAACCATATCTGGAAAGATCTAGCAGCATAAACATGATGACCTCATGTTCAATTCCAAATCAAATCTAACGATTTTCCATAGCTGTGGTTTCATTCATAATAACATTATATCAATTATGCCTGATTTTATAAAACGAACATCATTTATTTTATTTTCACTTTATTTAACTTATTGAATAAACCATTGTATGAGTATGTTATCGTGATAATATTAGATAATATTGCTAAATATAGCATGGTTAAAGTACTAAAAGTTACTGGCAATCTTTCTTCGATCAAAATGACCATATTGACTAAGCTTAAAATTGATCTAAAATTTAACCATTTAATCCATAATCATTTATAAAATTATAAAGATATGATATATTGATACTAAATAAATATTAAATGGATAATGAATTTATATATGCAGTGTAAGTGTTTTTGGTAAACTAATGTGTATTTTCATGAATTCGAGCGATATGGTTGCTTTACTAGATAATTTATACAACAAGAAAAAGCTAGAAGCCGTCGATTGTGAGACGTTACTAATTTTAACGATTAAAATTGAGGTTAAAAAAAGAAAAAGTAACCCGCAGTAATCTCGATCGATAGTCTACTTCACATGCCTCCAGTGTTTCTGAGTTTATTCAGCTCGTGTTTTGCTAAAATTTCTATGGATAAAATAATACCATTCAGTGTAACATCAATTATTGTACAACGATTTACAGAAAAGTTAGTAAATGATTTCAGATAAATGACCATGATTCCTATAATAGGCCACCAGAGCCGTTTTGTACACTTAGAAGTTGATAAAAATCAACATGGGTTTACAAAATAACACTCGACTATCACAAATATCCTATTCATATTGTATTACATCATAGTAACGAATGATAAAATTAGAGTAGATTCTTTTGAAATGCGATCCTTAATAAATTCATTGGATACTTTACATGTGCGGAACAAGAAACGTTATCAGATACAAGAACCGTTTCTTCCTGATATTCTTCTCAATATCTACAAATCAACATCTCTCTTTACATATATATATATATATGAAAGACCAAAACAAAATGGAAAATGTAAACGTCGAGAGTGTAAAATAAGGTAGCAACCAATCATTTGCGCGCATCACTTCCAGTTCTAGCTCAATGCCTTAACATGCTTCTTCTGTTTGCATAAATCAGAGTGACATTTGTTTAGCCGTAAACATTCGTATGTAGCTAACTCCATTCTGTTTTTGAATTTAGTAGGTATCTTAATTTCTACGTCTGGAAAATATACATGTGAGGTATCAACGGTATGCTGCGAAATTGCGGATGATTATTCGCCATTTAATTTAAAACTGGCAATTAAATTGCAATGTTCTCTCATTCGTGCAATTAGCTACCTGGTCGATCGTCCTATGTAAGTTGATCGAAAACTCTTTGATTGATGATAAAGGGAAGTGTGTTGCCTCAAAAACACACGTAGTTTACCCGCATTAAATATGCGTCGCAATGCCGATTCAAATTTCTTTTTTGCATCCTCCTTAAATTGGATGTTCATGTAGATTTCTTTCTTTTCTGGTCGGAAACACATATATGTTTCTGGTGACTTCCACTTAATAATCGATTCAATTAATTGTCTAGAATAGCCATTGGACATTAAATCGTTCATTGCTTTAGTAAATAATTTTTTTTGAATCTGGACTTACCAACCTGTCAATTATTAAAAAACCACCGAGAACTGTCGATAATTTATATTAAAACAGCACAAAACTATAGTAATGTAAATAATGTTCTATTTCCTGATAAAAATTTTATTTTTTCACATGAAAATGGTGCTATGAATATATATACGCGGACTAAACCAGGCAGTAGACTTCGTGAGTTGCATCTCTACACCGGCCTTTTGCTTAATAGATATTCCATCTTCCTGTATGTACTTTGCGCCATCGAAATTTAAGGTAGTTCGACAGAATCGCACATCACTAAATTCAAGTCGGTGTTATCAAAGTGATAATACGGGCGTAGCCGACAAGTTTACATATCTTGGAACTTTTACCAATATCACATTGCAAATGACCGGAAGATGAATATGGGAATTGCGAAAGTTAGAGTAGCTTTCTCCAAATTTCACACTTTATGGAAAAACGGAACATCTAATCCTGCCTTACAGGTCCTATGTACAATGCGTATATGCATACAGTGAGTCTAAGATTTGAGATGATTAAATGCATCCACCGTTGTTTGGGATTTTTAGCTCATAGAGATTACTAATAAAGAACAAGCATTGCTGACATCAAACATTGATCACTTAGGCATCAACATTTATTTAATTTTTATCGGAGTTTAATTGAAACTCATGAAATAAGAGTCCCATTATAATATACATACAGCAAAATAAAAAGGTTAAATTGTAACACGGGGCTCCGCGTTACAACCCAACGATGTTCAATTTTGACAAATATAGTACTCTTTAAGGTCGAATAATCTAACTCTGTTTTTACACAACATTTATCATAACTGTGATTTTTGAAACAATCTCTGTTAGGGGTATTGAAATGGACATTTATATAATTAAACGAACATTGGTTGCGCGGGTGGTGATAACAATTATTGTAATCAAGGTTGCGGTCTTGTAAGTAATTAATGGGTCAGGTGTTTATATCAAGACCTCAACCTTGATTATAATAATCTCTGTTAGTTTCAAGCAGTTTTAATTGAGATTCCTTGAACTGCAAATTTAGTTGTAATTAATAGGGTTTTGTTCAATAAATATAGACACCCGCGCGCAAAACGCAGGGTGCATGCGGTGAATTATAGGGCATATGTGGTTCGATAGTTCTTTTTGCATTCAGATATTATTTCACACATCAGGACATCAGATGTTCCTTAATCACATTCACAAATTCTATAGTTCAATGGATTATTATAATTAAATAAAATAACCTAGCAACCAGTGGAATAATTAAACGAACATTGGTTGCGCGGGTGGTGATAACAATTATTATAATCAAGGTTGCGGTCTTGATATAAACACCTGACCCATTAATTACTTACATATGTCAGTGTAAACTAAGAATTGTATAGTGTAGAAAAGGCAATTCATCCAGTAGACCGGTTTCGTCCTTATTGGGAACTCATAAAGTACTGGCCAGAATTTGCCGCGGACAGGATACGAACCTGGGCACGTCTGCTTCGGAATCTGGTGCTCTAACCACTGAGCCATCCTGTCGCACACTGCACTACACACAATTTTCAGTTATATACTAACTAATGTAACTTGGTTAGTCTATTTTTCCTTTAGGTTGAGCTCATATGGCATCCGTTTAGACCCAAAGTTCCAACTAACCATCTCCAATCTGTCATTACTGAACAGACACCACACTACATGGGGAAGTGGTATTGAAACGAACAATATTTACCAGTGACTTTATTTATATCATCCTTTATTTTCAATCATTTACATGTATTCATCACGATTCAGACGTTTGTTTAACTGTGAATTGATAATACTTGTGTGGACAATATATCATTTTGTTGCCGTCCAGAGCACGGTCAATTTGGATTAACTGTGAATTTTTTCTTTGCAACATTATGTACAATATACGTATGATGATTCGACTTAGCCTTCTCACATCACCCATCGGAAAAAAGTCGGGGACTAAGCATAAGGGCGGATCTCAACAGCTGCTACCAGGTATATGTAGAATTGGTATAGTATCACGGAATAGATAGCTAACCCGCAAAACCTCTGACATTAGCTAAAAAATCTCCTAGAAAATAACCAATTTAGTTCCATGTATTATAACTACTAAATTTGGAATATTTCATGAACATGACAACAGATATCAATTACCGTTATACTTCGATCTGTAAAAGATATGTTTTCAGTTATTAAATGGTATTATGTTGACTTTAAATCAATGTTGATAATAAATTTTATACTCACATCTCTTAAATAGCACCATTTGCGATCTATTTCTAACATGTAATTTCCATTCGTTGCATGTAAGCGTCCGCGATACAATTAAACAATAATTGATTGCGCGGGTGTTGGCAACTATTTTTCAAATCAAGTTTGCGGTTTGATTCTCGTTAGTCTGTTTGCCGTCGTTCTCTGATGATGATTATGGAAGCTTGAAACAATACTTAGTTTATCCTGACAAATGTACGTACATAATGGGCCAGGTGTTGATAACAAGGTCGCAATCTTGATTAAAAATAAATAATTAGTCTTACGCATGAAAAGTGCAAATCATCTTCAATGATTGCAGTTTCACTTATATGGATGTATTTGAGTATTAATTATATTTAATTGAAGAATTTTTAATTATGTATACTAATTTAATTACATGGCATCAACTGATATTAAACAAGCCAATCCTAAGTACAACTTGAATGGTCTGAGTGAAATTTCACACGTACACGTTTCGTGTGCTTTCTAATTTTTATCCCTTAACTTGACACGAGGTTATGAAGTGTGTAACTGATTTATTTGGCTCCTCACCTCATAATGTGAGGTCTAACGCATGTAAATATTAAATTCATATTCAGCCACTCTAGTTTTACTTAGATGGATGAACACAGCAGTTATGGACGTTCACACACACACATACACACATGATACGCACATATCTAGTAAAAGATCAGCCAGAAGTATAAATGATATGGCCAGAGGGAATATTGCATTTGCTTCATAAGTTTGTTTCTTTAAACATGCGATGATTAGTTGAACGATTATTACAGCCGCCAACGGCTGCCGAACTATATCCAAGGAACAAAATAAATAGAATTCGGTCTGTGTTAGTCACAACACAGATCTGGTAATTTTTATAGATTCATTTTCGCAATTTTTCATTTTTTTATTAGTCAGCGTATCTCCTTATCTTTCAAAATAGCTTCTATTGAATTATGAAAGGTACTTGCGTTTGTATCTGTAATGTCTTGTTAATTGGTCTCCAGGATTTTTTCAATTTAGGACAACTTTTTAATGGTATAGTTCATTAACTTCAAAACTATTTCAAAAGCAAATTCCGTCATTAATTAAACTTGCTCTAAGCATACCAAATCTCCAGTTAGTTCCCAGGTTTAGGAAGGAACGCAGATTCACAACAAATAAGAGCGCCTGCACAACGCTAATTCGACGACATGTCATTACAAAATTTAGTTACATTCACTTATAAAATTAGTGATTCTCCATGAACATATCGAGTCCTGCTTTCACGAAAATTGAAAAATCAGAATAATTGTTAAGTATAAACTTTCATAACAAATGAAATTGTGCTATCACCACTTCTAATATTGTCATAAGACAATGAATAATCTGAAGACTTGGCAACATAAGAAGCGTTTTTCTAGTGATTCAGACATATCGTTTTCTTTAAAAAAAATTTTGTTTCGTTTTTGTCTAATGTCATTTTTTCCTATCTGCTAACGAGATCCGATAATGAAGTTATCGAAGACACCACATTCTTCCGAATATTTTCGCACAACCATTAATCCTGGGCTTTGGCCTTCATCGGCTGCTATTGCGGAAGCCTTCCAAGCTTTGTTTGATTCCATCCTCGGTTATTTTATCGTAATGAGGGTATTTCGCTTTTCTTAGGCTACATTTCTGTAGTGGATGTTTATGTCAATCAGTGCGAATGTTTTTAAATACTTCTAGCTCATTCGTTTTCTGATTCCAAAACCTTAAATTGACCGGCCTCCAATGTTTCGATTCCTTTCTGGCTCGATAAAATATCACAATCTCCGTTTCCACAGATCCATTAATACGTCTGGTTAGCTTACACACATCTTATTAGGCAACTGGCGGTAATTTTGTTATGTTGTTCGAGGAATGGGTAAATAAAATGGGATTGGTGTTTACTTCAAGCACGCCAAATTGATTTAAAGAATTGTTACCACCACCCGCGTAATCAATTATTGTTTAATTGTATTGTCTATATAATTTTGTGGCGAAAGCTGCAAACATTTAATGTTCGTGACTGCATAGAAATTGTGCAGCCGACATTTCCAGTCACGTACAATGTATGCAAGACTACTAGAGGTGAGAGCCGCATGTCTAATCTTTCTTCCCATATATATGCAATACGGTTTGATCCTCGCTGGTCAGTTTGCCGTCTTACTCTGATGATGATCAAGGAAGGTCGAAATGCGCCAGTGCTTTGCGACTGGCGGTAGTTTTGTTATGTTTTTCGAGGACTGGTTAAACAAAATGGGATTGGTGTTTACTTCATGCACGCAAACTTTATTTAAAGATTTGTTACCACCACCCGCGCAACCAATTATTGTTTTATTAGGCAAATTATTTAAAATTAAAAAGTAATAGTTTACTCTATTTTGAGAACAGTCACATGATTGGATATTAATGCTATTTGGTTCAATCTTTAAATTTAGAAATGTCTACAATTTAATATAATGCGCAAAAATATCAGTAATTTGATTCTTAACTAGCGCCATACTTAACTCGTGTCCTACCAAAATTAATTCTATTTTATTCATCTCCATCCTTATTAGTCTATAAAAATTAGAAACAGTTTCTGTGGTTTGTTCTAGCTCACCAATTATTTATCAATTTTCGCACTAGCTGTAACAGGAGCGATTGTATGAAGCACGTGCTAAAAGTTTTGTTTCAATTTTTTGCAGAGACCAGGGTATAATATACTTATTTACCATTCAAAATTAAAATTATGCAATAGGTAGTATTAAATTATATTTTTTTCACTATACAATATGGAGTTAAAAATATTAATGTTACCGAAACTCACGGCTATTCAATCGTATAAAATTTACAGGATAATGAAATTTAGTCTCAATATAAAATAAAAGAAGGCATATATCCATAAATCCAGTTCCATTATGATCAGGTTTATCAATAACATACACAGGTTTACTTGTTTATCGGTTTGTCAGGTACGAGATTTAAAGTTATTATTATAATCATACAACTTCTACATTTATGAAAATAGCATTTAGAAGGGAATCTTATCAGAATCTATTCATCTAAACGTTTTAGGTAATTATATACTCTTTGTTGCGGAACATTAATATTTATGCAATTGTGTTTAAGGTTTTGCGTTCATAGTAAGAACGTTGTTCAAATAGAACTTGAAGGAGAATAGAATATAATAGAATAGAATAGAATATCTTTATTTGGATTCAAAACACACATGTTCCATCAAATAGATAATAATATTGGAAAATGTCCAATATAAAAAAGATATCACATCACATAAATATGTGCAATTAGTCTCATGTAGATAAGTAAACCTCACTAGTTGTATTGTACAATATATCAACATCAGAATGTTTAGCTGTAAAGAGTAATAGATTCATCATCAAAATAGGCAAAATTAAGGTACAATTCGAGTGTAACATTATGCAAAAAATGAGAACCATGACTAGCAATTAATTGTATGTTCTGTTGACTAACATGATGATATAATGCATAACATTTCTATTTTAATAATACAAACTTTGGAAATAAAAATCTCTAGAAGTTATGTTGCTGATCACAATTATCCTTGTCTTTTATTCAACCATGAAAAAGTATAATCATAATCAAAATTAAAAATATCAGCAGGATTATAGATTTTTTCTAGTTCAGTACATAAAAATTTAAAAGACATCTTAGATGGAGGCGTTTCTCTAAGCCCCTTTGGTAATTGATTGTAAATTTGATAAATTTTCGAAAAAGAGAATAACTTGCTCGCAACATTCCCCACCAAAGGAGGAGATATTGCCAAATGTCCAGATCTAGTTTCAACTTCATGACTCTTTCTTATTGGATTCATATAGGCACCAGTCCACTAGTTCAAATGGAAAACTTTTATGCAATAGCACATCCTCCGAAACTATAAAGTTTGCAGTGATACAAACTGTAATCAAGTGGCGTATATCGTGCAGGAGATAGGGCTAATTTGTTTCACAACTTTTCTCTGTACAGCTTCTATCTTATTGGAGAAATCCTTTTTTAATGGATTCCAAGTAGCGGCAGCATATTCTAGTATCGGTCTAATCCATATTATATACATTTGAAATTTTATTTCATTCGATAAGATATTTCTATTTATTAGTGCCCATCTGTTCTTGGCACTGCCTACTATCCTTTCAATATGTCTCTCAGCAGAAGCCGTACAATGAATAGTTATGCCTAAATCCTTAATTTCTTGCATAAGTTTAATCTCAAAAACATCATTAATCTCAGCATCATGAAAATAAACACAATTAAATTCTGTTCTGTTACCTATTTTAAAGCTCTCATCTTTTTACTGTTTATTCTCAGCCCTAGTGTTATCAAATATCTACTTAAATCATACAAATCTAGTGTCACATTATTTTTGGAGAATTCGACATTTTTTGGATCAATTGGAAAGATTATAATTAAATCGTCAGCGAATTTGGAAACTCGACCGTTAAGGATCTTAGTTTCCAAATGGCAAATGCAATTACAAATAAAAGTGGCCCCAAACTTTATCTCTGTAATTCACTTATTTATTATTCTTTGAACTGAAATCAAATAATTTATTTGAATACTCCTTTCTTCGATTATAAATATTTAAGTAATCACAAAATAATCGGATCAATATTCAATAAATTAGTCGCATTCAAAATAGCATCAAAAATATAGAGTCAAAGCTTTTAGAGATATCTATAAATACAATTAGTGCATCTAACTTTTCTCATCTAATGCAATTACATGAATGAATAGATAATTCACGGTTAATCCAAAAAGTCCGTGCTCTAGACGGTAGCAAGATAATATATGGTCAACACAATTAAATGTCTTATGCACAAGCAATCACTAGAAACACAATCGGCTGAATCGTGATGAACTAATGTAAATTATTGAAAAAGTACGATGATATAAATCGAGACTGATTAGCAAATTAGTTTAAAGTCACTGATAATGGATGAGAAGAAATACAACAAATATTGTCACGGATAATTGATGGATAAAAATCGTGTAAAAACAGTCTTAAAAAACATCACAAATAATTCTTCCACTGTTTGCTAGGTTCTGAATGTTTGAATTATATTAATCCATTGAACTATAGAGTTTTGGGAAAGTGATTTAGAATTACCTGAAGTTTGGATGATTATAATGATGACGGAACTGTTAGTAGTTGTGTAGAATGTAGTTAATGCACAAAAAGTCCATAAATCCCTTGTTTGAACACAGAGGTATAAACATCCACCGCGTGTTACCTGCGTATTGCGCGCGGGTGTCTATATTTATTTAAAAAACCCTATTAATTACAATTAAATTTGCAGTTCAAGAAATCTCAATTAAAACTGCTTGAAACTAACAGAGATTGTTGCTAAAATCACAGTTAAGAGAAATATTGTGTAAAAAAAGAGTTAGACTATTTGAACATCGATGGGTTGTAACGCGGAGCCGCGTGTTACAAAGTTTAATTTTTTCTTATATTTACTGTAATCTGTGAGAAGTTTGTTTCCTAGTCTAGGATTACTCTTCAGTTTGGCCAAAATAATTCTTTCTGATCTTTGACGGATTATCAGCAGTGATGAATTAATTTCTTTATCAATCAAATCTAACCTTATTTTTAATACTATTGATAAGACTACACTTCATTATATTATCTCGTTTAATTCTTTGTTTACATAATTTGCTATTGATTCGCTTCGGTATAATATCCGTAAACGTAGATGCCTGAAATATATCAGATAATAACGGTGAAACAGAAGAAACAAAGTTATCAGTGTTCATGATATAAAACATTCATTATCAATCAGTATGTTTAACTCTTTAAAAAGATTCCAGTTGATTCTGGAACATTACACGTGTGCATTTTCAAAATTTAGTTCCTGTGTTTTGCTACTCAAGATGTTCCATTGTAAAATAATTTGTTTGTGATCTTATTCTTTGAAATAGTTTACATCATAACTGTGTGATTTCACCGTTTAAATTTCTAAATATACATGATCTAAGCATTCCGAACCTCTAGTTGATTGCTTTATAATCTGCTTGAGATCATGATTAGAAAAAATTGATTATTCCACGGTCACCTACCACCACATTATAGCCATGAAAGTCCAAAATAGATTGAAAAGAATTGGTAAATATTTGATCATCATATAAACTAGCATACGGCGATCTGTAAACCGCGGTTAAGATCAGATTAGCGCTTTGTATAGATAAAAAATGAATGTTAGCATTATATTCACTAGTATATAAAATATTCGCATTTAATACATATTGTAGAGGTTAAATTAATTATCGGACAGAAATTAACCTCTCATATAAAAATAAATCAATTTTAATTTTTGGACATTTGATGTTATCGCTGGTTTCGTAAAATAATATTGTAATTTTTGAAAAATATTGTAAAATTTTTTGAAAGTTCTTTTGTTCATATTGTCGAAGTTTTGGACGTGTATTGAGGAAGAAAATGAGAGAATTTTGATCTGAGTGTCTGAATTGCATAAGCGGGACACTGCGTGGTTCCATCTCCGATTCTTTGTCAATAAAAGTTTGTAATCTTCTCGTCATTTTTTTGTTTTTAATTATCAGCGAAAAGAAACACAAATTTGCTTTGGGTATTTTAAGTTAATACTTGTTTTAAGGTCTCAATCATTCCAGTTCAGTAATTTGTGGACATCAGCGTATCCGGGTAAGCTTACTTAATTAATATAATATATAAATTACAAGTAATTTAATAATATCATGCCTGGTTCATTAAATACTGAGGATACAGAACAGTTGGCTAGCGGACTTAAGGATTGTAGCTTAAGAGATAGTTCAGAGGAACTTAAGTGTTCCAAGATAGATGATCATTCCGCATATATGGATTTTCCGGGTCTGGCATCCAAGAGACCCCCTTATGGTAGTGACCAAAGGGCCTCTACAAAAAAATGGCGACCGCGCCAGGATCCTTTATGCGGGAAGATATGATGTAGATGATCGTTATTGCCACAATTCTATGGATAGCAATGTCAAGCTTAATATGTACAGACCAGACAACCATTCTGAATGGGTCGAAGAAGCAAAATTTTATTTTAAACTAAGACGGATGACCGACCCTATAGAAAGGATTGCCTCGGCCTGGTGGTGCTTACCTGAGCCATTAAAAAAGAATCTGTTTAAACTCAGGAAATTTGTTACTGAGAACGAACCAGAAAATGCATTTGAGCTTCTAGTAGAAGAACTCCATGGACGATATCAACCCGAGAGGATTGAACGAATGACTGACTTATTACGTCAGGAAAAGATGGGAAATCTACTTCCATCTGAATTTTATGACAGACTAATTTTAAAATCCATCGCGCTTGATATATCTGAGGAAGTTATAAATAGTATATTTGTAGCAGAATTGCCTGCTAGACTAGGAGCCACCTTGGATGTATATGATACATTGGAACTAGAGTGGCCCAAGAAGCTCAAAGGGTTGGACAATGTGTATCGTCAGATGGAACCTAAGGTGTATGCAGTAACCGCAGATTCACGCCTGGAGCAGCAACTCAGACATCTCTCAGAGAGACTCTTGACCATAGAGAATGAATTAAGTACCCTCCACAGGGATGTGGGTTGGATAAAAAGCAATAAGGAAACTTCCAACAGAAGTAAGGTAAATTCTCGGGGTCAACGTTCAAATTCCAAGCATTGGAGAGGCGAATCGCGTGAGAGTGTACAAAGACCACGCGAGTGGTGCATATCGCATCGCAAATACGCCGAGTTTGGAAAATGTCAGGAGGGGGATGCACGTTTCCAAAGTTGGGTGGTCCCCGATGGAAAGGAAGTAGTCTTCCTGTAGCCTGGTCGAAGCTGCCGGAAAACTAATAGAGCCCCCGCTAATAGAAGCCGTAGGGGGGGTTGAGCATGCAAGGCTCCAAGGTATACATATTCGTGGCATACTAAAATCATCGAAGTTAGGTTCGGAAGCTTCGATGGAAGAGACGCGCGGTAATACAGTCCGTAAATCTGTTAGATTTCGGCTGGCAGGTAATCTTAAAGAGGTTGCTGGTTATAGCAACAATAAGTTCGTTATAACTGATGAACTTAGTGGCCTAAATTTCTTAATAGACACGGTTTCAGAGGTGAGCATAATTCGATCTGATGTGGTGGAAATTGATAGCCCCACATTCGATTACCAACTATGGGCTGCTAATGGAAGTCCAATTGAGGTTAAAGGAGTTAAAAAATTGTCAGTGACATTGGGGCAGAAATCTCCATTTACGTGGAATTTTCTGGTCGCTGATATGAAGGATAACATCATTGGGATTGACTTTTTGATCCATTTTAATCTCGCTTTAGATCCCAAATCTAGGACCATTGGACAAGGCACTGGGATAGTGACTTATGCTGAGACTGGGACCTCAGTAGTTGGGTCAGTGAGACTACCCAGACCCGTTGTCGCCGATGACTTGGTGGATGTCATCGAGAAACACCTGGTCGTGTTTCTGCCATTCAATGCTAAACGCAAGGGTTTAAAGACAGGCATAGAACACCAAATCGAGTTGGTGGAGCCACTACCTTGTTCGCCAAAGTCTCAACCGTTAGCACAACACAAGCAGCAGGTTGCTATTGAAGAATTTAAGCGGTTGAGAGAAGAAGGAATTTGTAGGCGTTCAAATTCCAATATTGCATCTCCAATAGTGGTTGTTCCCAAACCTGAACCAGGTCAATGGAAGGTTTGTGGTAACTATCCTCTATTGAATTCGGTAACGAAAGGCGATTCGTATCCTCTACCGAACCAGAGTACTTCGCTCAGGGATGTAATGGGGTATGAGGTATATACAACGTTAGATCTGCAGAAGGCGTACTATCAAGTACCTATGGAGGCAGAATCTATACCACTCACAGCAGTGCGATTCCCTGGAGGAGGATCGCATGAATTCGTATGTATGCCTTTTGGGTTGAAGAATGCAAGTCAGACATTCCAGCGTCTGACAGAGGAAGTTCTTCAAGACTGTTCATTTGCTAGAGTGTATATAGATGGCATCATTATATATAGTCAATCTAGGGAGGAACACCGGGAGCATTTGGACATCGTTTAGTCTAAGCTGGAACATTATGGATTGGTAGTGAAACCAGGAAAGAGTAGGATAGGTTGCTCTACCGTAAAATATCTTGGACACACCATTTCCAAGGATGGACTCAAGCCCTTGGAAGACAAGGTACAAGCAATCAAGGATGTGCCAGAACCTAGAACTGTACGCCAGTTGCGTAGATTTTTGGACATGATTAGCTACTATCGTCGGTTCATACCAGGTTTAGCTGGAATTTTGGGGTCACTAACTCGACATTTAGTTCGTGAACGGAGCACGATCAAGAAGTCCTGGCCTATTAATTTTAGCCAAGACGACAAGGAAAAATTCCAGAGGGCCAAAGATCTGTTAAGCCAAATAACCACATTAGCACCTGTGGATTGGACTAAACCGTTTGAGCTGGTCACAGATGCTTCTGATGTAGCCATAGGAGCAGTGTTACATCAACGAAAAAATGGTATAGTCAAGCCGATTGGATTCTATAGTCGGAAACTCCAAGATCGCGAGAAGCGATATGATACGCTTGGAAAGGAGTTACTAGCAGTTTATTCTGCAGTGTTGCATTTTGAGCACTAACTAGATGGACATCAGTTTATGATATTAACTGATCATAAACCGTTGTTGAGTATCCTTGGGAAAGCAAATAGGCTAAATTATTCTCGGCGGATGAATTCACAAATAACCCGACTCGCAGAATTTGATTTTACCATTAGTCATATCTCAGGAAAAGATAATGTGGTGGCAGACACTCTCAGTAGAACAGACGTATCAGATGAAGATATGATTCGTTCAGAGTCACTCGTATGCTCTATTGCATCTTCTAATGATTTTGTCCTGCAATTAATGGAAGCACAAGGTCTTGATCCTGTAGTAGCTGTGTTGGAAAAGAATCCTGTATATACACGCAGGAAGATTGGAGATAAGTGGTTATTATGTGAAATCTCCAGGAGCCAACCTAGACCTTATGTACCGCTAGAATTAAGGTATAAGGTAATTCAGCAGCTACATGAATTCAGTCATCCTTCCATTAAGGCAACTATCAGGATGGTCACTGATAGATATGTATTGCCTAAGATGTCGAAAGACATAAGAGCTTGGGTAAGAACATGTGCCCGGTGTCAAACTTGTAAAGTTTGGCGTCATACAAAAACTGAAATTAAAACGATTGGTATACCATCGGGTCGGTTCATGCATGTTCATATTGATATAGTAGAAATGCCTGAGATTTCCGGCCAAAAGTATTTACTCACGATGGTCGATCAGTTCAGTCGTCCGTTTGAGGTAGCAATCCTGAAGGACATGACAGCTCAAGAGGTCTTACTAATGTTCTTGCATAATTGGGTGTCGCGATATGGTGTACCGGTAAGGGTAACTACTGATCGTGGTAGTCAGTTTATGTCTGAACTATTTATCAGATCATTGAATACAATGGGGATAGAAGTAAGACACACATGTGCTTATAATCCCAGAGCCAATGGGATGGTTGAGAGACTGCACAGGGAGCTGAAGGCTGCATTACGCTGCACCGGTGGATCCAGTTGGATACATGATTTGCCCATAGTTTTGTTGGCAATGTGAAACGTATACAGAGTTCAGTTAGGAACATCCATAGCAGAACTTGTTTATGGAGAGCCACTGAGGTTACCTGGAGATCTTCTAATAGAAGCTCCAAGTTGTCTCAATTGGGCCTCTAGTTCAGCAGATTGGTTTGTTGGAGCATTGAGAGATAAAATGAGTCGTTTAGCTCCAACCAAAACAAGAAGTCCAAAGACCAAATGCTATGTATCTTCAGATTTAAAGCTGGCATCGCATGTATACATAACTAACGAAAACAGACAGACTTGTCTGACTCCATTCTATTAGAGGCCATATAAAGTCAATCATATGACTGAGAAAAATGCATTTATCGAAATAAATGGCACTGTAGAATGTGTAACACTGGATCGCTGTATTCCACAGTTTATTTGGACGGAGGAGGAGACTGAAGAACAGTATTCACCGAAGTACCCAGAAGTTGAGGCGAGATGTGACTCAGAAATTGGTGAGAAAATGAAGAGTCGAATAAATATGGTAAAGAAGTAAAGATTAAAACCAAGACAACTGAGAATCAAGAACAATGCGATATGAATATGAAATCTGGTGAAGTACCAGCACAACTTGTTGAAACTCGGTCTGGAAGTCATCACGAAACCGAAGAATGAAGACTACATCATGTATGGTTAATCATCTTAAACATGAGGGAGTATGTAGAGGTTAAATTAATTATCGGACAGAAATTAACCTCTCATATAAAAATAAATCAATTTTTATTTTTGGACATTTAATGTTATCGCTGGTTTCTTAAAACAATATTGTAATTTTTGAAAAATATTGTGAAATATTTTGAAAGTTCTTTTGTTCATATTGTCGAAGTTTTGGACTTGTCTTGTGGAAGAAAATGAGAGTGTTTTGATTTGAGTTTCTGAATTGCATAAGCGGGACACTGCGTGGTTCCATCTCCGATTCTTTGTCAATAAAAGTTTGTAATCTTCTCGTCATTTTGTTGTTTTTAATTATCAGCGAAAAGAAACACAAATTTGCTTTGGGTATTTTAAGTTAATACTTGTTTTAAGGTCTCAATCATTCCAGTTCAGTAATTTGTGGACATCAGCGTATCCGGGTAAGCTTACTTAATTAATATAATATATAAATTACAAGTAATTTAATAATATCATGTCTGGTTTATTAAATACTGAGGATACAGAGCAGTTGGCTAGCGGACTTAAGGATTGTAGCTTAAGAGATAGTTCAGAGGAACTTAAGTGTTCCAAGATAGATGATCATTCCGCATATATGGATTTTCCGGGCCTGGCATCCAAGAGACCCCCTTATGGTAGTGACCTAAGGGCCTCTACAAGATTTACTATGGATGAGTACTCCTCCACCTCTTTTATCCAGCGATCTGTCTTTTCCTGAGACCCAAATCAGCGTAAACAAAAGGTCAAATCTCACGTACATGTGTGTTTTGTGCTTACTAGTGACTCGTATATCGTTCAACTGTCCCACAATTATTGACTAAATATATATTGACTATTGGGAGAAGTACAGGTACTTACTGCTGAGCCGCAAGTAAGCCTTATTTATTTATATAACGAGTAGCAATTGTAGGTCGATTCAAAAATACAAATACTGATGTCAATGTTGCTTGTTCGTTATTGGGAATCTCTATGAGCTAAGTTCCTTAAACAACGGTGGAAGAATGCATGTTAGCTTCTAAGATCTTCGATTCTAACGGAACAAATTTTACTAGTGTACAGAAAAACTGCACGCATACAGACAATGTACATAGGACCTGTAAAGCTCTCGTTTCTTTTTTAGAGTGAAGTTTGGACAAGGTTAATCTGGCTTTCGCAATTCTCATATTAATCTTTCTGCTTATTTTGCTATAGGTATTGATACAGTTTCCAAAATGTGTACACCTGTCAATGTTTGGATCATCACTTTGAAGCCGCCGAGTTGAATTTAGTAATTGGCGATCCTGTCGAAATATCTTAAATTTAGATGACGTAAAGTAAATACCGAAAGACGGAATATATTTTAGGCAGAATGTTTTCTTCCCGTATTTAAACGCACAAAAGTGTTTGCTAACATTTCTTACACAAAAGTACTTGAAGACGGGACATTTGCTACGAAACGATGAGGAGATTGTCCCCTGGGTTGTAAGCTCAATGCAGAGTTTGCTGCCATCACGCGTTAGATGTAGAACAAGATCGACATATTGCAATAGCCACTTTTGAGGCTGATAATACACCAATAGTCATTTTTAAGACTGATAATTAATGAAGCAGTCAGGATTGTAACGACACAAATTAATGGCCGACATATTGCATAAATTAAATTCAATTTTA